>JAULBW010050438.1:0-56632 GCA_032358265.1 Vaucheria bursata
CTTATCCTAATATTAGAGCATCTTGAACCATTGCTTGATTCCAACCCGTGCGACTATAACCGCTTAAGTCCTAACAGGAAGTCTTTGTAAAGTAAATGGATTGCATTTAATTGTACTGAAAGTATACAGGAGTTGAGTTCATGCATTGGTTTGTGTAGATAAAAGTTGAACGTACTCTTTGTATACATTGCAGTAGCATCAATATCAAAATGGCTGTAAGATTATAAACAGATGTGCCCTTTTTTAAGACTTTTGACTTGATTAACAGTATTTTGTATCTTTACAGTGTAAGTACTAAATCTATAATGAGTGAATCTCTCAAACACTTATTTTTAACTATGATAGGCAACAAACTTCAAAACCGTCAATGGTTAGCAGCAGCAAATTCAGGCTCAGGACCATACAATTGACTAATCATGTTGTTACCTATGATCAAAATCCCAATGCAACTAAAGTAACCAGTGAAAAAGAACCTTCAACTGTCATCTATTGTAAGTACTGTTGCTATTCAACTGCAATGAATATTACTAAACAAACACACAAGAAGAAACTTATAGATATCTGTATATTTAAGATGTTGCGAAGAGTGATCTTTGCACTTCATAATTATATACAAAAATGTCGTTACACCTTTTATTCGTTACATTTGAATAATCGTTACATTTGAATAGTCATTACATATAAATAATCTTTATACGAGTGACTCGACTATTCAAAGTAACAGTCGATTCTTAACAATATCATAATTCATGAACTGTCGTTATTATCCGTATCCTCCATAAGTAACGGTGCATAGCGGTTCCTAACATCTATAGCATAGTTTAATTGAGATTCCTAATTTGGAAAAGAAAATACAAATTAGGAGTGGAACAAGATGAATAATCATACAGTAAACATTAAAAATATTATTATCATTAGTAAGAAAAGAATAATGTAAAAGAGGCATACATTGTCAGGATAAATATAGCTTTAGTATCTCTGATAGTTCACTCTTATATATTACCCCGATTACTACTCATATGACATTTTTCAACATCTTTTGTACTTGCAAATTTATATTGTTATTGTGTTAGCATTTTATCCAGCCCGTCGTAAAAAACAAATATCTAAGATAAAAATAGTGAATTTGAACTATGAACTAAGTATTATAGCTGAGAATAAATCAAAGCTATAGAAGACCCACATATTAGAAGAGACTTAACTACTGTTGAGTCTTGGAACAAATGAGCAAACAAGAAAACAAGACCAAGAAAAAGTACATGCAATGCTATCAACATATCTTCACTGCTGAAGCGGAAACATTCAATTCAAAATTTATTTATAGCTGAAAATCAACTTATTAGTGTAACTAAATACATATTACATGGGTTATACAAATCAACATATATACTATATATGAACTACTTACAATAAATTGCTAAATGCAACTGAACTGGATCGGTTCCTAAGTGATCCTTGCAAGTAGTAACTTTGGAAATTCTGACAAAGAGACTCAATATCAATATAAAGCTTTTTTCTTGTACCAAAAGAAGTACAGCATTACATTTCCTTTTAACATTAAATATTTTTTTACTTTTCTGAATCAATGCTGGCTGATAAATTAATAATGAACATGCCATATTTCAATGTTCAAACAGAAAATACAGTTATTTTATAGTGTCACTGTTCTTTGATATTGCTAGTCATCTTTTGAATAAGTCTATGCTCATCAAACATGTCTTTATTGACCTATTTTTTGAAAATTCCTCATTAGTACACTTGATATGCTCAAAAGTAGTAAAAGCTGAACTCAAATGTTTAATGCATTTATGCTGTAAGTTTGCAATTAATCAATGCCTAGAGATGTACCTTATTGCACTTAAATGTTTATGAAAGTTATTTAGCAACAGGAGCATGTACTTTTAAAAACTAGTAGAAGTATCATTTTATGCGTTGAGTCAGAATATCTGCCCTGTCCCAAGATAGTAGAATCCTGGCAGGTACCCTATATTCAAAAGTTGATGGTTCAACAGTACGGAAATTGATTAGTAGCATTAGATTCTTAGCCTCAAATCCCGATGCTCCCAAATATCATTGTATGTCGTTCTACATTTACGCAAGAATCCTAACAATAAGAGTATGAATTTCATTTGATATCATGTAGTGGCATGATTGTTGAATATTTTAGATAACTAAAAAATGAGGATGGGTCATGGTACTTTATTGTCCTTCTTGCTTAATTATTTCAATAGATAATAACAAAGGGTTAGATGATCATAGTTAAAGTAATATGAAAGGAGTAAATTTGAAAAAATATGACTGGATATGCAAATGAGAACTAAACATGGAGGCATTATATAATTTCTAATGCTGCCATCAACTAGGTTTCTCACAGGAATTTGCCCTTTCTATTTACGCCGGAAATTGCTTGTTCTCATTTATAAAGAAAACTTCGTTTTCTTCTTGCTATATGAAATGCTTTTACATATTATCAATTCTTTTGAAAGTAGATGTAAACTGCCTGCGATTAGACACAATCCAAATAATGATTCTTATTTATGTCGATATTTTTTCAGTTCCAAGAAATTGGCATTGACATGAAAATAAAGTTGACGTAATTTCTAGAAAAATAAATTGGCATACGCGAAATTCTTTTCGAGCAACTTATTGTACAATGCGAATTTGCGGTCCTCAGTTTGATTCGCGTAGAAAAACGGTAATTTAGTCTCTACTCCAGCGTGTCATCGGTACGATGTTAGAATGACATTCAAAACATTCGCAAACAGATAACCTAGAGGCGTTTTTCTTGCAGGCATGTCTGAATGGAAATATTTCGAAGATCGTGGGATAGTTGTAGAAGGCATATCAGAGTTGGCTAAACGCGGCTGCTTCTACAGATGCGGGGTCAAAATCGAGTTTTCATTGTTTCCAACTCCCAATGCCAAGCATCATGTTGTTCTTCTAACTGGATGGGATGAGTGCTTTCTCAAGTATTCCGAAGTCATCATGCACCTCATTAAAGGTGGTTGCGCTGTGTATACCATGGATCACCGCGGACAAGGTCTTAGCGGGCGAGAAACAATCGACCCACAGGTCTAGAAAAATTTAAATTATGTTTGCGAAAAATAAGCAGGCAAATTATCATATCTATATCTATGCAATCACCCTTAAGTAACTTTTTTTGCCGCTGTAGGATGATCAAACTATTATGTTTAGAACTGTTGACCGAAAACTTTTTTACTTCTATTCAGATGACATACATTTCGAACTTTATTGATTACGTCAACGATGTCGACTATTTCATAACGGATGTTATTGGCGTTGAATATCCCATCAATCTACTTGCACATAGTATGGGAGGATTCATAGCATCGCTCGTTGCTGCCCATAAACCTCACCTGGTCAAACGACTGATTGTTACTAGTCCCATGTTTCAAATGAAAACAGGATATCCTATGTGG
This sequence comes from Vaucheria bursata, assembly GCA_032358265.1. Classification (NCBI taxonomy): domain Eukaryota; class Xanthophyceae; order Vaucheriales; family Vaucheriaceae; genus Vaucheria; species Vaucheria bursata. Next base: position 3,441 of record JAULBW010050438.1, read on the forward strand.
GTGACAAAGATTATTTCTGGGTAAGTTATTATATTTTCATTTATTGCAACTTTATTTGAAATTGCCTTTCAATATATTTTCAGTTTTTGTGCGATGTAAGTTACAAAAAAATTGTTCTTGGAATAATTTTTTATTATTTTCTCTTCATTTCTTACATAAAGGCAGTACAATTTAGGCAGGTATTGCTATATTGTTTTTTCCGATTCATTTTAAAGTTTTACCAATTGGAATATTTTTTCAAAGTTTTTTTTTCGCTCTGTAAATACATATTTATGGGAATATCAAAGTTTAGGATGCATCTATTGGACGAAAAACTGCATATTTTTCATAATGAATAAATTCTTTTAGATTTGGTGTATGGCTGAACTTGCACAAGAGCTACATTCCTGGACAGGAGAAAGTCATATTTAGCACAGCAGAAACTGCTAAAGTTACACATGATGAAAATAAAATTAAACTGATGAAGGTAAATTTTTTATATTACTGTTGTATAGCAATAAAAATGTGAAAGGAATTATATTTGTAATTTGAATAGCACTATTTCACTTCTAATTGAAATCTAGAGTTTGAATGATGTTAAAATTAAAAAAAATGCATAATTTTTAAAAATCTCTTAAAAAAATTACTTTATGTACGTAAATGTTTATGCAAGGGCAAATCATAGTAAGAAACAAAGAGCTTGCTTAAAGAGAATTGATTCAACAAATTAAAGAAAATTCTGTTCAACTTATATAAGGCACTATTCCTAACTGGCCTTAATTAAAAGGGTCAATATTTTTGAACATTAGAGTTTAGAAAATTGAGTGCCTTACCTAAAATGCATGAATTGTATTTGATTCAGGTAAACAGATTCAGTCGACTTAAGACATCAATAAAATTTCTACAGGATTATGTTTCATTGTGTACAATTGGGAAAGTGTGGAAAGGGATGGTAACTTATGCTTACCCTTTTTAATCTTTTCACACCCTGAATTAGTATAATGTAGTAACAGTAAGGTCAACGTTACTGGATGGCCGTTAGTGGATCGTTTCTGTTATTGGATACGTTACTGGACAGTATTACTGGTAAGTTTCAGTTACTGGACACATTACTGGATAGCACCTCTGAAAGCGTTCCAGTAACAATGAATATTACTGACAATTCAACGTTACTTCCAGTAGTGTTCCATTTCAATAATCAAGGCTGTGAATCTTGTAGAAATTATTCTAAAATATAGACTCTTAATGAAAATGAATTCATGATGAGATGAAAGGTCATTAGTGCTATATTTATTGTTCTTAAAGTTTTTCTGCGCATTTATATGTAATTATTTAGATGATGATAGAGGCTCGGCCTGATATAGACAAAGGGGGGATGAGCTTTGGGTGGGTTAGCGCAGCTGTCGATGCAGAAATGGTAAAACTTTTGAAATTCTCTTAAATTGCACTTTTTCGAATTGCATGTTCAGTCTTTGAGAACCTATTTTTGAAAATTTAATTTTTTATTCTAAACTTTGGTTATAAGAATACAAATTATCTAAAAGTGCATTGTAAATTATCATAAGAAAGTGAACAGAGTAAATATGTACTTTATAAAAATGGACTAAAGTTGTATCTGACAGCATGAGCTACAAATGTTAAGTGAGAACAGCACGAAGATTCCACCTTAAGATAATACTGTAGAAATTTTTTCAAATTAAAGTAATATCATTCCAAATTCAGACTACAACACATCATAGCTGTATATTTAACAGTGAACAGTTACAAGTTTCTAGTACCCGTGCCTCTTTCGAATCGCCTATTTGAATCATAGCATTGAAAATAATTCTAATTGCTGATTTTAAAGTTTAAAAGGCTACATTGATGTTAGTAGAGTTTTATTCTCAATAAATGAAAATTAGTAGAAAATTGCTTGAAAAAGGATTTCTTAATGCCATTTTCTGTTAAAGTTTCGCTGAAAGAAATTGAGTATAGTAAACTTCGGATACAATGAATTTTTATAGGGACTACCAAGTTTATTCATTATATCCAAATATTTAAAACTGAACTGTAGTATAATAGGACTTTTTAAATTATATTTATATGTGAAAATTTGTTTAAAGCATATTCTTCATATTCGTCATTTACTTTACTCTAACTTTGTATTATTATTCATTGATTTCGAATAAAATAAGTTTTTTTTAATTCAAATTCTGTTTGATACTCCAATCCTTTCGTATTTGATTAGGATTATTTTTTTCTATTTAGAATTCTCATGTAAAGTTTGATTTTTTTGTCATAGGATATAATATTTAAATTTTGTTCAATTGTTATTGTACTGCAATTTCATGAATATTTCTATTTTGAATATTCTCATGATTATTTAATTCTGTGGAAAAATTTAGTGGTTTAAGAATAATATGGATAAGGTGAAATGTCCGACGCTGCTGTGTCATGCCGATGAAGATGCATTTGTGGTAACTTCGACTTATGATGACTTTTTTTTAAGAGCGAAGCACTGTACAAAGATTAAATTTACTGGTACTTATCATGAGGTCAGTTTTTTTGTAGTTGCTTCATGTATGAAGTAAACAGGCTTAATATGGATATAGTATGGAAAAAGAATTCAATCATAAACACATTGAGCAAACAATTATTTTTGCCTTTACATACCTGGAAGGTTAATTTTTTGCCTACTTTATTTCCTGAAAGGTCTTTATTTTTGCCTTCTTTACATGTTGTAATATCAATTTTTTTTCATACTCACCCTTTGAATAAGATTGTACTGATTAGAATATTGGCATGGTAATTTGAGAAATTTCTTAATGTACGCGGAAAACTTCATTTAGCTTTAAGGTTTATTTCTGTGAATGACTACCCTTCAACTAGCTATTGTTTCAAATCAAGTATTAATGGTGGAAGTACAAATTTGTTCAACTGCCGTTAGAATCACTTCTGTAATGTAGCAGTTCCTAACATGTTGAATTTTAACAAACACTGTTACGAATCTTAAAGTGATAACCAAACTAACATGCTAACTGATGTTAAAATAAGTGATGAATGGATGACCGGTATACGTCTAAAAAATTAGTAGCCATAAAATTAGAAAGACATCTAGCGTGGTATGAATTTTGTTCCAAGTTATATTTCCAATACCAACAAAGGGTTTTTTTAAATCGTTTAGGTGATGAGTTTGAATAAAAAAGTATAAAGCAATTTATGTTAAAAAGCAGAATATGCATCTCACATACAAAATGAATAAATGACTTATTTCGACCAAAATTTAGGTGTCTGAAAGTTGAATACAAGGTTAAACCAATTGATAAAAATAACATTTTTTCCATTAAAAAGTAAAAAAATGTGCGACAAAACAAAGAGGGAATTGATCTGCGTAGTTCAAACTTCAACTCGAATCAAATCAACTAATCACCTTGCCATCGCAAAATACAAATATTGGCTTATATTTTTTGAATGTTTTCAATTTGTTTGCAGCTTTTTATGGAGAGAAAAGGCACTCGTCAAGTCCTTTTGGAAAAAGTACTCGAGTTCATTACATCCGACAGGCCTATGCCACCTAAATCTATTGAAATAGATGCTGAACACAACTGATTGATTTTGATTGGCTCATAAAAATTTATGAAAATTTAAATTTTGATTTTTGCGTCTTTATTAAAAATTCCATTATATGAAATATTGTATTTTATTTTTTAGTACACGTTTCACTAGTATATGAAACGACTTTCATTTCCTTGATTTAATAATGCAAAATTAACCCTTCCAGCTTCTATATCCTAACACCTCTCGAATGAAACAGTGAATGTTGAGTAAGATGCCTTAGCAATCCGACATTCGTCGGGCAATGTCATCATATTCAAGCCAATACAAAAAGTTACTGTATGCTTGTATTCAAATATAAGAGAATAATAATTCAACTTCAACATTGAGTTTTTTTTAACCTAAATAATATGATGTCAACGAAGAAATGTCAGCTCGTTAAGGAGTCGTATGTTGAGTATTTTTGCTCCTTGATCATGAACTTCTTCAATAAAAGTTGAAATCTTGTGCTCATTGAAATGGTCTTGCATGTATGTTTGTAATTATTTCAGGTTATTCTACATCTCGATGTCCTTATGCATTCATACAGTAACTTCCAATGTTCAATGATAACAACAAATACAATTGCATTTATTACTTTTTAAAAATTCAAACTTCTTAGATGCCTAGGCTGCCCTTGGAATTATGTTCCAAATGAAAGGTTACAGTTATACAAATACATGCAAAAAATTATTCTTATTCAATAATGCACATAAAATTAAGCATAACCGTTTCTTTTGGACCAAATTCCGAGGTCATGGTAGATAAGTGTCACTGATATTACTAGCATGTAATATTGCGAAAATTATTCTCTTTGGTTGCATATGGTTTGGATTTCAGAATGATTTTTTGAAAATGCAAAAGGTTTAAAGTATTTTATTCAAACAAGTTATGAAAGTGATTTACGTGCACCAATCATGTTAATAAAAGCATATGTTTAAATTAAAATATAACTGATGCACCAATTAAGACACATGCCGAAATTAAGATTATTAAATCACACATTATCGATTCAGAGCATCTCTATAAAAAAGGATTTCTACCATTCTTGACGGAATATCACTAAATCGTTAGCTAATCATAAAAGGCCTCATAAAAACAAATTAAATACAAACAATACTATTTGATAATATTCTTGTGGGAATTTCTGTTCAGAGGATTTCCAGCAAATTCCCCATAAAAATTATAAAATTCAACGAATGCACATAACTTTGAGATCTTATGTATTTTTCCTTTAGAAGTTTTTGTGTCAATGCGTTCATTCACAATAAATCATCTTCTAAATCTTCGTCTAATCTCCCTCCACTTCCGTCATTGCTTTGTTGAGCTTCTGTTTGATCTGCTTCGGGTTCGATTCCTGCTTCAGCATTTTCCGAATTTTCTTCTGCGTCTAAATCTGCCTCATCTGACTCTGGTTCAAGCTGAAAATATTGGGAAAATAATGAGCCTTAAACCAAACAATAAAACTCATTATAGGAATTCCTGGAAATTTCACTAAAAAACAACGCTATTAGGTTCACCCTATGAAAAATAACAATTTGAAAACTTAGATTGAATATAACGAAAAATTTAGGTAAAAATAAGCTACACAGATAATATTCATCACGAAAGTTCCAAGAAAAATATACAAAATGGCCATTAAATCTGATTTGCCAAATGAAAAAGAACAATATAAACAAATTACCTTGAATAGAACATTATTAGCTCTGATATCGATTGGCTGATGTCGACATAAAATGAAATTGTATCTTATTTTCTGGGAGGCAATGCTATAAAATATATCTTTACTGTTATGTTCAAATTTCAAAAAAGGCAATTCAATCATTAATAAGCTTACTAAATAGAAAAAAATTTCGTAATTCGGAAAATTATTCCTGGAAATCCGTGAAATAGAACTTTTTGAATAGTGATTCAACAGGAAAAATTACTTCAATTTGAATATGCAAACATTTTAAACTACGTTTCAAATCAATCATTAAGGTCCTGATCTTTACTCTTGACACTGAAAAGACTTGCGCAATAAAAAAAGGACCACTTTGATGACAAACTCGATTGTCAAGAAGCAAAATCAAACGCTGTAAACGAATAAAGTGAATGATAAATTTGTAAGTTTAGAAGTACGCACATAGATGCACTCTAGCAGCCGTGTAAAACCGGAATTACCGAAAAAGCACGAAAAATCAATTTCTTTTGATACAATAAAGCGCAGTTCTGCTATAAATACTTGATGATATTTATGCATAGAAGAAAAGTCAGAAAATAGGAACAGATTGAATGATTTCCTCAAATCCTGCTATTTTTCAGTGAATCGATTGTTCCAAACAATTTGAGAAAAATCAATTAACGAACTATCCAGTGCGGCTTCACTCAACGCAATGTTTTCGCAAGCATTTATACAAGATTAATCGAGGGACAATTGCAATCGTTTATAAACGAAGAAAAACGGGTAAAAAGAATTATTATTAGTTTGGATGTACTTACTTCAGTGGCATCAACTTCAAGCTTTTCGCCATACAGTTGTTGCTCTTCGTCCTCTGCCAATGACATCACTTTACGCATCGTAAAGACAATACTTAAGAAAATGCTTCCAATACCCAGAACTGATCCAATCGACTGCATCGAATACAAATAACTTTTCAAATCAGGAAAAGCAATTCTAAAATTTCTGTAAATCAACCCAGTAATTAAAAAGAATAATTTTAAAATAACCAAGGAAAAAAATTCTTGAAAATAGATAAACCAATCAAATAGAGCTTTACGGTGATGCCATTTTTAAAGTAAAAGGAACACACAGTTAATAAAAATTTTGAAAATTATTCTCTTCTGATTGAATGAAAAATAAGTGATGATCTTTAATTTTTCTTAATAAACAATGCCAACAGTGGCCCCGCTATTAATTGAAGCAACTAGCATCAATCAGAAGAAAGAACTGAAATTCAATAAAAGAATAGTTTCGTTACACATAATAATAATTTCATAACTCGATATAGAATCTAAACCAATCAGAATTGGTGGCACCAATTTTCAGCAGGGGCCACTGGTTTAAAATTTAGCAAACCTCTTTTCATATGGATATTTGACCTAGATATTACTTCAAATTGAATATATTCATATGTACACCTTAAGAAATCCAAGAGTTTTTTCTGCTCGCTCTCCTGATGCTGTTCGTACAATCCAATATCTATAAAAAAAGAGTTTACATTTATTATCTTCAACATGAGAAAAAATAAAATCTAAAGTACACACGCATATTACTCATATAATAAACAATATATATATATATATATATATATATTATGAGTAATTTTTATCGAATAGTAGTATATCCTAACTGTTACACTTGAAATTCTATTCGGAAATGAAAAAACAAAAAAGTACACAACAAAGTACTTATTTTATTACTTCAAAGTAATTACCAAGAGGAAATTTCAGTAAAAATAACATTCTAAAAACAATAATGCAGGATTTGAACCAAGGGTGCAGAGATTCCTAATAAATATCTTACTTGTTTTCCATGGCAATTTGCTCCCCAGTGGTCATCGAAAAATCGCTATTAAATAGAGTGCTTTTCGTAAGGACTTGCTTGTCCTCTGGAATTCTGTGTACTTTTTTGTTAACTGTAGGATCTCGAATGTACCCATGGAGCGTGTCTCGCAATTCCTGTTAAATAAAAATACATATATATACAGATTTTAGCTTACAAGCATAATTCACTGAAATCAATATTTACTTCAAAAATTTATCAAAACTTTATATATATATATGTCGCATCTTTCGAGCATGTATTAAAATTTCAGTAATTTCCTTACTGAAAATGATTAGAACAAATACATATAAATATTAATATATATATATATGTTTTTCATCTGTGAAATTCAATTAAAGCTAATATTTATACACTTTCCATACAAATATGAACTGGCAAGTAAATAAAAGTGACTCACCCACTGTTGCATTGGAACATCTCCGTGTATACCCTTTCTTAGGTCTGGGATTGTCTGCCCTGGGACCCAACGTTCTGCCATTGCTTGGTCACTGAATGATGTTATTGACACCATACAAACTAATATGGCAAACACTGTAACAAACAATTTTCGACTATTTTTCAATTTGGATTTCAGAAATTCGTCCAATGCCGTGAACCTTGAAGTGCATCCATATTGAAATTGATTCGAAGCCGCAAGAATTCGTGATGCAACAGATTTTATTGGAAAGAGGCCCATAATCGTTGTCGGTCTCGCTCTAATTGTTTTCAAGTGAGACATAGTTTGCGCTTTGAATAGGGCATTCGTGCTGCTCTCCATTGCTATCTTAAGAGAAAAAAGTGTAAACTTTTGGATTTGTCCAAAAAATAATGACATATGAATGCATTCGGATGGCATTCATTTTCTTCAATGAACTCAATGGAAGTCGTATATTATTCACTAAAGATGAACACTAAGGTGTAAGTATAGTCAAACCAGGAAAAGCGAAATTAAATATGCATTTATTCTTGAACCTTCCATGCGATCGTAGAATTATGAAAATTCCTAATTAATTATATCTCATGCTTATACTCTTAGTATTTCTATTATATTCATTTCAAAAGCGCTGTACACTCTTATGTAAAAACTTAAAATATTTGTGATTGGTTCTTAATTTTTAGACAATCGAATTTTAACTCTAAAGTCTACCTCAGAAGTCTTGAAAAATTATCGAAACGAGCCATATTATTAATGATTTCAATACAACGAAAGCTTTTAGGTTTGATTTGAACTTACAAAAGACGAAGCACTGTTTAAATTTATCGCTGTTCCTGCAGTGTGCCTACAGGGAGTTCGCGGCGCCATAAATGCATTTACCGCAGTACAGAGCAAAACTGACGGAAGTATAACGCATACGAAATTAACCCTCATCCTATGAAATGATTATTTTGATATCAGTAATCTTGTGTCAAACTTTTATATGGCGATGGGTCTGACTAAAAAAGTTTTTTATTACAAAAATGTGCAGATAAAAACAAGAAATGAATATAAAAGAATTTAATCGTATATATGTGACTAAATACGAAATAGTGTGCATTACAATGATATTATATGCATAGAGTTGATTTAAGTTGATGACTTTTTCGCAAATCTATCGAATTTTCTTACAATTCTGCGGCAATATAAGAAAGCAATCACCACCTATCGCCGTTGAGGTAATGTTGCTTAATGATGTCATATAGGGCGTATTTAGTTCGCAATCAGTGCGAGGATGGATACGGTTCGATCCCACTGCGTTCCTCATCGATAGGTGGAAAAAGGTGAGATAATCATGCAGCTAGTAATTCATTGCAGAGGAAAATCGATGTTCTTATCTAAAAAGCACAAATTTCTTAATTAAACTGAACTTGTTTTTGATTAGGTCGCAACAAGTATAAAAAAGACAACATATTACTTTAAATGAGTGCATTTATATTAAGGGTAATTTCTTTCCGTGGATTTTTCTGTGTAAAATGTGAGAAAATCACTACTACTGCCATAGTATGTTTTTCAGAACAACTTATCAATTGGAGGTTTAGCGGTTACATCAATTTCTGTTGCATTTGGCATCTATTTTGCATGTTGCATCTCATCTGCACTATCGAAAAGCATTTTTTATTCCATTTATTGTTTGGGAAAAATTATCCTACTCGTAAGTACCATTTGAATTTGAAACGATACTCAAAATTTACCTATGAAGTACTCATTCTTAGGGTCATCGCAATATTCAAGGTTACGAAAAGTCTCTAAGCACGTTTTAAAAGGAATAGCTATAAAATTTCCATTTATGTTTAGAGATGAAATGATATTTCAAATATGAAAATATTTTAGTGATATTTTTCAAAAATTCAGTTTATTTTTATGAATTTTTCAAGATTTTGATGAATTAAATATCAGTATCTTCATTTAGGACCATCTTAACCGATGTTGGGATCATGATTCATCATATATTTATTTAAACAATTTAGTTGTCCCAATAGTTTGACAATTAGTGACTTTAAATGACTAAATCAGATTAAAGTAAAGTGCGGTTTGCATGGAAATTTAAAATATAATCAGTAATTTTATTTTCTGAACCAATAAATAAATTATAATCTCATCTGTATGCATGAACTGGATGAACTGATCTGACTAACACTGATTCAAATCTTACGAATACAATTATTCTTTGACTAGGAAAGCGGATCACTGGATTTCAAGATTTATTCTTAAAACGGTGTTTGCTCTTCTTATTTCTGCATCGTTTTTATGTGCCTTTTTCATCGTGAGAGCCGCAGTCGAAACAACTGTCGAAATTTCAAAATCGACCACTAAAAAAGCTTCACTATACAATTCTAGTAATGGAAAAAACTTAAATTTCAATGTGGTTGCTTCAAATCAAGATTACGGTGAGTATTCTGCTCACTCACGGGCATTATACGGGTTTGAATTACTAGCTGAACCGTATCGGAAAACGAAATTTGAAATTGTCTTTGATGAGAATGCATTGAATGCTGAGGATGAGCAAAGTACTCTACTCGATAGTTTCAAGTTTATTTGGAGTTTGGAACTGGAGAATTTGACAGGTTATTACATATATTATATAAGTTAAATGTGCCTAATTTAAATTTAAAGAGAGCTGAACTGATTTCAATGATTTGAATTTTGATGATATTATAAAGAAATGTTCAATGCAAAGCTCAATGATAATTCCTGTTTGCTTTGTAGAATATTGGAAATCATGTACAAATTGTCGAAAATATTTTGTTTTGGATAATTTTGTAAGGTAACTTTAATTTCAATTTTTTGGAAAAAGAAAAGAGCATATTCAAAAGTGAACGATATTCATAGTAAAGGTCAAACATTTACTCAACAGCCTCTTGGGACAAGCTGTATGGCAGTTTTTCAAGAATCAGTGAATGAATGTTATTTAAAGGAAAATATTGATTACTCCAATGAAAAAAGCTAATGGCAGTTGAGATTTTATTATTAATTTTATATACTGTTAAAAATTAGTTCATAAAATAATTTTCAAGTTGAAGTATAATTGCATATCTCAATATTGCTATCGCTTCTTTCAGCTCTTTCTGCATCTTGGCGCTATATCACTAACTAATCATAAGAACCATATATATATATATATATATATGTATTTGGAATTTTTATTTCTGTATGCAAATATTAATATAAATATTAATGTAAATTTGCTCATTTATTTTTATCAGAACCAGTAATAGAAAATGCCGAGAGTAGTTATATTGAAGTCATATTGGATTCTCCTGGTTCGAACTACATTCTTACAGTTACTGTGTTAGATAAATCTAATTCAACTTCAACATTGAAGTTGACAGTGGCATGTCGCTACGTTCGTCGAGAACTTCGCGAGCTCACTGAAAACGACTTGAACCGGTTTTTGGATGCTTTGAAAGTGATGTACAGTTACGATGAACTTACTGGTCGGTTCCTATTTGGCGATAACTTTACGAGTTCAGAGCACCTAGTTGCAATGCATAATGGAAATTCGTACTGTTACCACGATGGCTTGCAGTTTTTGACTAGTCACTGGGGGTTTAATATGGTAGTAGAGCGTTCCTTACAAGTAAGACCACCAAATTAATTTGTTATATCCTAAATCTATTATATTAGAAAATCTTACACTGAATTTCGCACAGTATGACTTAATCTTTATATTGTTACTAGTGAAAATGCATGAAAAGTAATATATATACATATACTATCGAGTAAACTTTCATTGTAAAAATCTTTCAGGACCACCAGATTAATTAATATTGTTTTCACAAATTGGATGTTAACTTGGCGCAATATGACTTTTTTGTTCAGTCATTACAAGCAAAAATTCAAAAATGAATTCCTCATATCCGAAGTTTACTGCATACATGATAATGAATATCTATACTTAAATTTGAAACAGAAATAGAAACCAATTTCAATTAGATTTCTAGTTTTTTATGTAGAAAAACGAACACAATAAAAATGCCATAAGCAAATCAGTCCTAGCTTTGTACAGGTCACCTTGTGGCTTCTCCATCGGTGCGCTGCGTTTACTCGTTGTGCAACTCAAATTTTTTAGTTTTCTCATGTTTGCAGAAAAAGTGTTAGAATAAGTGTTCAACTCTGTGTTTTCAGGTCGAACAGAATGTTTATAAATCTTGCTTCATGCTGAATAATAATACTGATATTTCATAAATCACGTTCACAGAATCGCTATTCATATAGAAGTTATGATACATATTCCCATAAAATTTATCACAAATAATGTTGTTCAACCTGAACAATACAAAATAGTTTCAACTAGAATTACATTAATTTTATTATTTCTGTAAATTACACCTTTCGCAAATGCCTATCAAAGGTTTTTTCAAAACTGCTCGGTTGAACAAATTTGCTCTTACGCGTAATCCGTGCCCCGTTGATTGGAGATTCTACCATTTCCATCGAGTTTTTTTCGAATTTAATAGTTTTTTCACATTTTCAGGCTATCGATCCAGTGGTTTCGTTAGGATACTGGGACTTTATGATTGATTCTGAAAAGCTGGGACCGAAATGGTACAACAGCGAGGTAATAAGCTTCTGTACAAAAAAGATATTAACATCTTGTAAGTGTTTTTTTCTATAGTAAACTAGAATCCGTATATTCTCCAATATTTTAGTTTTTGAATTTTTTGGAAACTGAAATTAGACTTCTCCAAGCGAATTGCTAAATTTTTGAGTAGATGGAACAGTTTGAAATAAACAGTGATTTTCAAGTAAATTGAGATATGTTCAGCTAAATTGAGACGTCTTCGAGTAACTTGAGTAATTTTCGAGTAAATTTAACTCTTTTCTGATAAAGTCATCATTTGCCATTGCATGCCATGGAAATAACTACTTACTTTAATGAACAACTCACCTTAGATGAGTCGAATCTCAGTAGCATTGCACAGGCTGATTAATTTGTATGCCTTTCCATCTATCTGCTAGCATAATCTACTTCAACTGAAGAAGATTGTTCTAGAATAATATTCTACAAAGAATTTCTATGGCTTCAGTCTTGTAATGAGTAACTAGTACTTTATTTCACAACTAATATAGCTATATTTTTTTATAATGGAGTTAACATACAGAAGAGAAGGTAAATATATATATATTTTTATAATTTATTTTGAATATGAAATGTTCTAGGTATTCAGCGAAGGAATGTTTGGAGCAGTAATGAACGATGAAAGCGAAGGGTTTAAACTCGGACAAGGTCGATTTAGAGGGCTTAAAAATGTGTATGATCCTACAGGAGATAGTCTGGTACATGTGTTTTTTAGTTGAATGATGCTTTCATTATTGAATTGGACTTTAACTATAATACATTGATACCGATATATACATTCAGACGTAGATGTATGGACACATGTAGTTACACCAATGTACAAATTCCTATAGAAACATGGATGCATACATTTAACTACTCAATTAATATGTAACCTGGAAATTTTAAATACTCCTTAACATTCATATGCAAATTATATTCGTATCTAAGTTTGTACAGTTTTTAACTGCAGATCCTGATATACTTCCTTCATATCAAATCTCGTGCACATTATTTTTATGCTTTTTAAACGATTTTATCATTTTCATAAATTAGGTAGATGCCACTTTTTTAGTTGCCCGGGATGCATACGGATATATTAACTCGCCTACCAATAACCAGGTAAATACAATTTATATGTGCATATTCAGTTGATGATTAGAAAAGAGTTATTTATTTATAAGCTTTGTATTCAGTTTTATGAAAAAAAATTTAATTGCTAGGTTGGATATAATTTTATTTATTTTTTGTATATTGGTAATTCTTAAATGTCATTGATTTCATGCAGTATGATTAGTATACAGCCTAATTTTATATAATATTCAAAGTTTTAGTAAGAAAGTGGGGACAAACAACAATTTAGACCAAATGTATGCGATCGCAATAAAAAAGGCTAAGCCAACAGAATAAAACATTCTTTGCATACATGAATAATTACTATATATCCAGCGAATTTCGGATATAATGAATTTTCTTTTGACGAATATTCGCTTATGATGAAAAGTCCCAATTATTTATAGTATGCTACAGATTTCTGGATAGAATGAATTTCAAACATGACAAATGATCTATATCATTATCGGGTGGTTCTGACAAATTTGTTATTTCCAAAGTTTACAAAACTTTATTCATGTAATGTTGCTAAAAAATGTATGTATTTATATGTTTTTAGGATGAAATATTTGTAAGTCGGACCCATTCATATTGCGGAGTGACTGGAAATGTAGGGCTAGCTAGCTGTTCCGATTTTACTCGTTGTTTTGATGAGTCGAGTGACTTGTTCGGATGGGAGTCATGTATGGAAAGGCAGATTCATGCGAACATGCACGGTTGGTTTGGTGGTGCATGGAACTGTGCCGTTGATTTTAGCCAATTTGCTTCTGATAATCCTGAGGTAAGATTTCGAACAATATCAAAATAAAGAGCACTGCCATTCAATGCATATACAATGTCAGTATGGTTATTTTGACCAATCACCGCACGCCCAGGAATGCTTTTGGCAGGAGATAAATTTTTATATATGGCAGACTTTGGCCCAACCAATAGAAAGGCCAATGTAAGACCTCCAGCGAAGGCGTGATTTTGATTGAATATGCACAAGCTGAGTTGAATTATAGCGCAGAGATTGAGTTGTTTTGGTATATTATGACTGGCCAAGAAAATAAGCGAATTTTTTTATTGGTTAATATTGATTTGATTCTGAAATGGGTCGTCAGGGTGTAATTATTTGTTGATGACGATTTGCGGAGAAGAAGGTATATGACCAATAAAAAAAGTTAGTTAACTTTTGGACCAATAGAAAAGGGTTATTTTTAATGGGGTTTAGTCTCTTGGGGGGGGAGGGCATATCATTGTAAAAAATATTACATTCAATCTAGTAGAAAGAGTCATTTTAAACGAAAGTCTGTAGGATAATTTATTATTCATAATTAATGGTATACATGTATATTTTTTTATCACAGGTGTCTTCTCAATTGCTGACTTTCATGTTAACATATGTGACTGCAAATCGCTGGCCTAGCAATCGATATTTTGAACCTTATAGTAAATGTCCGTCCGTCAGTTCATGTCAAGCAGGTCAGTTCAGATTTAAATGTGCATCCATACATGCATGCTTTGAATATTCTTTTGCGGAATAATTTATGAAATGATATGGGATATTTTTGAATTAGGTGTAACGCCGAGAACTGAATGTGCTTGCTCGTGTAGTTACGAAGTTGATCAAGCTTCTGATGAAGAGGTATAGTGCATATACATGCATGATACAAAATATGTATATGACAGAAAAATATGCATACATGCATACATGCATACATGCATACATTCATTAGATTAAGCGATGTATTTGCACCAAGTAAAATTATACAACTATATGTATGTATAATGTATATGCACGTGCACATAAAAAATAAACTTTGTTTATTTTACTTATATTTGATGTTTGATTCACATTCATTTGATATTTACTGTTTTGTATTCGATAATGTACGTTTTTTAATCTGCTTTTTACATTTCATTCAGATTTATGTATACATGGAAGAACTTCTAAAAACTATGCACAGATCGTACGGTGGTGATGATTTCATTGCGTTCGAAGACTTTCCCAACGAAGATGAGACGGCTACCGAGCCTAATCGTAGGTATGTCTCTGAGTACGTTCAATCGTTTTTATGTGCTTTAGACTTTAAAGTAAATTCTGTGTAAAAATTGGTTCAAATTGACTTTGAAGCTAAAGAAATATTACTTTTTGATGCATTTTCACAGTTGATATCTAGAATGGTGTATGTACAATTGAAATTGTTCCATGTGTACCTCTTGGTTCTGTATTTTTGCCCTTTCGACAATTTAAATTTCCTTTTGATGGTTCAAGTACACATACGCCATGAACGACAACCCTGGATTCATGCTCTTATTTGAACTGAAATAAGAGCATGAAATTAAGATTTAACATCTATTGGTCAATTATGTTGAAATTGAAATACATATATATATATATATATCCTATCATGAATGCTCGAGAATTATTTGTATATTTTACCTGGAATTTGGTGTGCGGTACGAGTCTATTGCAGAGAATAGACTTGCATTATATGTAATTTCTCTCAACTAATCACATTGAACAGAATTGTAATAGCAAAATATTAAAACTGCTGAAATTTATGCTCCAGATATGTTATAAAGCAAGGAAGTGCGAAATTAGGAGCCGAGGTCACGTACAAGCTACTAAGGGCTCTGCTTAAATTAGGATGTAAGCCTGGATATACTGGAGCAATGAGCACAGGGGCATCGCCCTCTGATCCAGTATTTTGGATTTTGCATCCTATTTATGAGAAGGTAAAATACATAAATTTTCAAAGTACTACCATCTTCACTCGAATATGCAGCATACCAGATTCAATTATTTAACCTGACAGCGACACAACCTATGTGAACTACGTAGCAACATGAATGCTTGTTTTAATATTTTATAGTGATAATAGAATAATTTGCAATCCGAACAGTTTCTTTGTGCCTGTTTTCGAGATACGTAAGTTGAAGTTATAGGGATATGATTAGGTATCTCTATTTTAAACATGGCGTAGATTTACCCCAGAAGAATCGCTATATTTTACGCTTCTTGCATGACAAATTTTATCAAGTAAAAATATGCTTCTTAAATTTCGAATATAATAAATAGTAGAATAACCAAATTAATTCGTTATATCCGAAAATTTGATTTTGAACTTGGCACAATAATACTTTTTCTATTCGATATGAGTGAAATTTTGCTATATCCGAGGTTTATTTTACAGTCAGAATTCTATAAACCTATTTTGTCTGTTGCACCAAAAATGTTGGGACCTTTCAACATTGTACTACAAATAGAACAATTATTTGAACATAGAAGAGCTTTTGATGTCATTAGTTTAATTATCTAAAGTCAAATATAATGGCAATTTTGTAATCTTGATATGTATGCAAAGCTATTATTAATGTTCCATGAACTGGTACCAGCGGTTACACCAAAAACTATGAGGTAACTGAATTTATCGAATTAGAGATGTTAATGTGCACCAGTAAACGGGGTCGGTGGAATGATATAGCTATCAAATAGAGGAATATATCATTTGGACTATTGATTTACAGAATACAAACTGTATTGCTCGTATTTGCTATAAGCAAAAATTCGTTGAAAATGAATTTTTTGTATCCAAAAATTGATGTATGTTTTATAGGCACTGCATGCCCTAACGCTTTCGCCTAAATTCGAGCACTACGATTTTACATGGGTGGGGCAAACGTGCCCAGGAAGCAAAGAATCCGATACTCAGCCCTTCAGTCCTCTAGTCCTGGGCATCGGGGAAGGTCCTAAATTTTTGGCAAATTCAGAATTGTTTCAAATGGCAACGGGGCAAGGAGCGAAGTCGCTCTCTTACGTATATGACAAGTTTGATTCATGGGGGGGTTGTAAGTGGGATACCTGTCCAACGTGCGCTTAGATGATGGGCTTTTTACTGATTTTGATAATAAGTTTAAGACCCGCGTTAATATTATGCTAGAAATTGTTTTCTTACATGTAATAAATTATTTTATATATTTAACAAATTTATAAATGTACGTAAGTATTTATATATTCATTTGTAAAGATAAATTTTCTACCTGATATGAACACTTCTGATAAGGCATGAGGGGGGGGGGATGTTTTAGAACTTTTATTTTATTGCAAGAAACATCAAGGAACTGAAGATGCTGTTATCCATAAGAAATTTTAAACAAAATAAGTCGGGCCGAAGTGATATTCGTTAAAAATATTTCCGTAATGATGTGGTGGGGTCACATGATACTCATTAATTTTGCCTGTTACTACTTGAAGTTTTAAGATTGTTATAATAACAAAAAAGAATGTATGAAATAAATCTGGAATGTTTGGTAGCATTATTTGATTTCAACCAACTAAAATATCTCAAATTCGGTTGTTCAGTTGCAAAAGTTTAATAATAATTCAACATTTCAGTTAATCATTTCGATTTGAAAAATGACGTCAAAAATAAATTCTAGTTGGAGAAAAAATCTCAAAAAATTCAATAGTTTGGATTGCACAGCTGACAGTTTAACAAAAATATCAGTGCTGAGTGATTATAGTTTTTAAGGTACTTTGTCCAGTAAAGAAATATGCAAAATTTATTTTGTCTGATAACCAAGAATCACCCAGTCTTGCAAAGTTTGGACGGGCACAATTGTATTTTCAATTGTTTTGTCGTTACCATTTTTCTTAATAAACTTCTGGATGGTCCATGCTTTTAACCAGTTCAGTAGAATCAAGTAGATTTTTTTTTACTTGCATGTAGATTTGAAAAACAGTACTAGAATAAAAATCCCTTCTTTTCATTCGTTGGTAGAAATATATACATAATACTTAAGCGACACTCTTGATCAATTTGCTAAAAAAGGTATACTGGATAGAGCAATTAATTATTTCACCAAGTCCTAATTTGAACCCATTTTCTTGGCATAATTACTGCAAATGTTCTTTTTTAACCATGACTGAGTTCTACCTTCTCTTGAAATTGCAGAGGAAAGTTTCAGGCAGTTACTTTAAATTTTGATATAGTTAGTAAGTTCAACTTTTACTAAGAGATAGTAATTGCACAATAGTATATAAACAGCAATAATTACCACATGATTTGGCTAAAAATTTTTCTCAGACTACTTCCGTCGTATCAGGATTCCATTGAGCTGACAGGGTTTTACTTGTAGAATGGTTGAACCAGTAATATTCAATTTGAAAAGTAGGTAGAATAAAAAACCTTAACACTGAATGAACTTGTATTCTAGTTAAGCTATAGAAAAAACTTAAGTATTAATGAAATGTTGTTGTGAGATAGTTACTATGAACTCTAAACATTAAAAAATTCAATGTCTTGTAGCGATAGCTTTTAGCAGATGTTAAAGCAAAATATATCCTTGGAATATTTTTCTGTATTACATGAAGGAAACTTCTTGAGTACATAAAGTATATTGACAAATTACTTTTGTAAACAAGTACTTTTGCTACATGTATAAATGATATTTTCATTTTCTATACTTATTGTTCTTTTTTTCTAGTGCTCTATTGCAGTTCATATATAGCAGACTGCATTGCACGTTGTCTTTTGAAAAATAAACTGACTATAGTACAGCAATGATGGTTGCTACTCCTTTAAACATATCCTTCACCAATTTATGAAATGCTTTGATAGAAAAGTAATAATCGATGCAAAACGAGTATAAATTTTTTGTATTTGCATCCCTGCGATAATGACAAGATGCCTTAGCAATTTGGCATCGGCGATGTCATTATATTTAAGCCAATGCAAAAAAGTCACTAAATTTTTGTATTCGATGATAAAAAAATAATAATTTATCTTTAAGATTAAGTACTTTTTCCGCCTATGACATCACGGAAGAAATGCTGGTTCACTAAGGAGTTGTGTCAATGACTAGAACTACTGTACTTTGGAAGGTTATTTAAATATGCTTTCAAAACTGAATATATCAATTGCAAGGGCAGTCTGAAAATCGAAAATTTCTACACAGGGTGCAAATGAAAAATACAAAAGAGTGGTCATAAAGAACTCAAGGCTACAAAGCCAATATACAAATGATAAGCTACCATTTCTTCCGAATGAGGAATTTCATTGAATTATACAGCAATGTATAGTAGTACCACCTAATAATGAAATTTATAGTCTAATAGTGGGAAAAATGAACAAAATAGGTTAATGACAATTTTGTAGCACTCATAAAGATTTCAGCTGCACTCAACGAAAGATTTTTAGGCAGAAATATTTATCTACTAAAAACACCTAAATAGGGTTGCAAAAACTCATCTTTCATTCAGAAAAAACCATTATTTGATGCTGGAAGAACATTAACAGCAATACTATCGCAGTTCAGTTTGAGTCAGTTAATTTGGAGTTCCTCAGTATTATGATAAAACTGAGGAAAGAATTGATTGTTCAATGAATTTCATAATCATACAAAAATCAACAAGAAAAAGAATATAAACTTGTGCATATAAATTTCCCTCTAATTGAAATAATCGCTATACATTCATACATATTGTAACTTTTCATTACAAAATCGTGGCCTTTCAGGAGTGTCCGGTGCTCTAAGTTGCATCTTTGTCCTTGCTATATCCATATTTTTCTCCCTTGAAGAGTCATCTTTAAAGTATGAATCAAGCCATTCAATAGATTTCGGGATTGATTCCTTTCCAGCAACATTGCGAAACTAAAAAAAATAAATACATTCGATATTCTATGAAGTGATAAGACTTTTCGAGGTGCAATTTTTAAGAGTAACTACAGAGCTGCCACAATAAGACTGCATGCAATTACTCTAAATTTACCAAGTAATTACTCAGATAAAGTGCATTTAAGTCATATTGTTGCATAAGATATATTTTATTAAAAGCTTAACAGTTAAAAAATGGTCATCAATTCTATGAACTATGCAAAATCATAAAATGCAAATACAGAGCTAATGTTGAAAAGTCATTAGGAGCAGAGAGTTACTATTGAAAAGTTACAATGTACATGGTATCCTTTTTGAAAATTACCTATCAGAGATACCGTTAAAAAAACTTTAGAGCATACAGAGCTAATGATGATAAGCTATTTTCAAAAATAGAATCAACAGCAAAAGCCACTACAAATATTCTATAGAGTCACCATTGAAGAGTTTGCCAAAGCTGAAAAGCCACATTAGATGTAGAGTCTTTTTTGAAACATCACTATAACCATAGTCTTAAGTTTAATAAACGTTATTAGCCTAATCTCAATTGGTATAAGATGACCTAAGCCTCATTTACACAGTGCACTCCAGTAATAGTGTAGAATAGGCCACTAAATTATATAAAATTTTCAAAAACTAGTCTGAAATATGACTTTTATACCAAATGAACTCATTGTGAGAGCTGCAAAGCCATCAAAGCATGTGTCTGCCTTTTCAAATCCTCTAAAATCCACCTTTTTAGCTATATGTTCTAGACTTCTCCTCAACTCAATATTAAGATAAAGAACAAAATAAAAGACGAACCTTTCTAGCAAACAAACAACCCGATTTGACAGCAGCTGCAATCAATTTTTCATCTATTTTTGATGGATGAGCATTTCCAGAATACCAATGTACGTATCTTAAAGGAACTGAAACTATAGGCAAATCCTTCTTACGTTGAGGATGACAGGAAAGCGTGCCAAAAAATAACTCATCAGGAATCTAAAAAATAGATAAATAATCAAATTTAAGTTGTCTGAACAAAGTGCAAATAAAAAAGAATCACCATCCGGTCAATCACAATACATCAAATCAAAATACTGTTACAGTAAGAATAATTATTTTTACTTGTGATCTATTTTCTCAGGTGTTTTCTGATTGGTTAATGTAGAGGTCTAAATATCAAGTATCAATTAACTAGTTCTCTACTTACAAATAAATTATCTCCTCTAAACTTTGAAAAATAATAGAATTATTTGTTACTAGTTAAGATGTAAAATATTTTTTGTACCATAAGAAGACGATAAAAAAATCCAAGAATTTTTCTAGGATATATCGATTTTTTAAGAGTTTACTAATCAACCTAAGCCAAATTCAATTTCTCTAACCTCGGTGATGTGGGATACTTGCAATATTTAGAATATAAGGACATCAAGCTGGTCTATGCAAAAAATGGGGCAAGCTATTAAGATAAATTTTTGAGCTCTAGCATTTATTAGTCATATTCAATTTGAAATTGGATATCCTACTAATATGAAAATTTTATATAATTTTCAGTAATTTTGAAATTTAAAACAAAAACTATCCATGCGCATTGATAAGGATGAGATGGAAAACTTATTTTTATGGTCAATAGTTCTTGGAAAAGTGATTCATTGCAATCAAAATTTGGATTTTTTGATACAATCATATATGATTAAATTTCTATGATGTAATAAAAATACACGGAATTTGAACCTTGATATTTAAATTTGATAACACCGCAAGGCCGTTATATTTTGAAAAATTGTATGATTTGATAATCTTCAAAAATTGTGTACCATAGACGACGACAGGTATGCCAGTAAAATTCTAGCAGTATTATCGTAAGAGTGAACAATATACTCCACCATTTCCCTAAAACAGAAAAATTAATAATTACAATGAAGTGTCTTATATATAAGACACATATAATTGTGTCCAATGCACACAATTTTCTTATATTTTGAGCAATTATTTAATGCATTTATTACAACTCATACTTTATCAAATAAAAATGGTATTGAAACAATTCGTTGCACATTTTCATTATTTAATTCAAATTTGAATATGTATTCATTAGTGAAAATTTAGTGGAGTGGTCAATGATGAATAGTCGATTGTATGAGTACAAAGTAATGTCAGCATAATTGATTAGAATTAAAAGTAATGCTGTTGTACTCAAAGAAGCTTTAAACAAACAGTAAAAGTTATAGTAAAAGACTATATTGACCGAAAGAGCTTTTATAGATGAGAAGAAATCCAGATACCCAACAGTGGGTAAAAACAAGGCGAGAAAAAGAGGAAGAAAATGATGTCACACATAGTAAACTTGTAGTAAAACTAGCATATTTTTCACGAATTTTAACTCACAATAAATGAACAAAACGTGATATAAGGACTCAAATCGACTCAAGTTGAACCTCCAATTTTTGAATATAATGAATTTAAAATTAAGTAAATTAATCTGGCATTCTGGCAGATTTGTTATATCTGAAGTTTACTCCATGAAAGCTTAAATATCATGGCTAAAGAAACAAGCTATCTTTGAAAGTATTGTATTGGCTGATAAATCGTTTCCAAGTTTTGCACAAATCATATGCAAAGTAAATTTCAGATGGTAAAAAAATTGCTGTATCTGAAATTTTTACATCCAAAAATCTGAATTTAAACTTTCAAAATAAATGCTTTTATTTTTTATTGTTACAGGTGAAAATATTTTGATAATAAGTCCTCCAAAAATTGAAGTTTATGGTAGTATGTCATTTTTAATATAAACATAAGGAAGGAATTTGTCGGTACTTTTAAAAACAATAATACCTATGTAAAATGACCCAAAATTCACTCTTGTATATTTCAAATGAGTTCGGAATTGTTCGTCGAACTGTGCCTTTCCCTATGGGTCTTGGATAGGGGTAATCCCCCCGAAAATCTTTTGGAGGGGGGCCATTAGGCAATTGATACATTTGCGCATCATCATAAAAAGCTTCTCGCCTATAAAAAAGTATAGAAAAAGGAAAATATTGGTAGTTGCTTACCCTTAAAAGCTTAGATAATAATTATAAATCAATAGAAATAGCATTTCTTTCATATTCTCTGAGTATCTGCGATTTTATGACATCTCCAGTTGCATAAGTAATCAATAATTATATGATTGAGTTTTCGGATGCAACATATTCAAATTTAAATTCCATGGATATTTCAAACAAAATTGAAAAAGCAATAAAAAATGAGCCAGCCATAAATATAATAAATTTTGGGATTTACCTATCAAAGCCTTCATGAGTGGCATTCCAATCTATGCGTTGTCCACTGATAAAGCTCAGTCTTTTCTTTCCTGGTTCTCCTAGTAACGTCATAATTTCTTGTTGAGTCATTAGTGGCATATCACTTGGAGAAAGATTAATCCAGTACTCCCAAGGGACTTTATCTAGATATTGAATTGCGGATGCCATGCCGTAAACTGACGCTAGTAATAAGGACAAACCCCCCCAGGCCACTGATAGAGGGTTTTGCATTAAAATAAGGTTTGATTGTTGTTGATCAACTTGTGAGTCGGCTCCGTTCGACCTACAAGTATTAAATTCAATAAATTTTTTTTGCAAATATTTTCCCTAGGAAATTTAGGCTTGCATACATAACCGAGTAGAAAAAGAAACTTTAAGCCTTATAAAAGGAAGACACAGGTTGTTGATTGTTTCGGACTTAAACTTTCAAAAGCAAAAATGAAAATGCTAATATTTCCATTCATTAATAATGTTGAAAAAAGCTTTTTCCCTATTTTATATATAGTGCTTTTTTATATTCACTTGTCAGCCTTATAAAAAAATTTCGAGTCGCATATCAAATTAAGATTTTATATTTTTATCAAATTAAAATATTACCTAGAGCTACGATAAAATCTATTTAATAGCATTTGAACTTTCCCCCTTGTTTGTGAAGAGGCCCTTGAATCCAGGTGTACGAGGTAAAGATTCCGTGGATCGTACGTGTACGTTAACATTCTCTCAAGACCATAGATTTCATCCTCAGCTGCAACCGTTATGAAATAGGCTATACGAGCTGCAGCGGTTTGCGGTACTTGGGTAATGATAAGTGGCGAACTTGAAAGTCGAGCTGTGGTATTGACAATTGTAGGTGAATGTTGGCTCTCAAAGATAAGAATTAAAACGCACAGTAAAAAAAATCCGATCGAGACCGCTGGAAAGTATCGCACGGGTGGCATGCTTTATTGATTGACTGTGTCAATATTAGTTACATCAAATTTGTTCTATTAAAACTGTTTTCAGTCATTTACATCGGCAAAATTGTACCGCAAATTAGCCCAATGATATTCATTTATTACTTTTAGATTATACTTGGACCAATAAAAACGTATGTAATTCCTCTCTAATCCACGTCACCATAAAATTGGATGTTATATTATATTTTAATAGCTTTTCCTGCTTTCGAGTATATGAGGAAAAATTAAAACTATCTTTATGCAAGTTGTTCAAAAACTTATATTGTTGTTCACGACAAGCAAAGCATCATGCCGGAGCAAACTGAAATAGGTATGGTCCCGAAAGCATTTCTTTTTATCTTAAGAGCTAGCGGGTGTATAATCTTTAGTTTCATATGAATTGTTCAGAGGTGAAACCACATCCTTTGCAGAACAGTTGGTGCATTTGGGAACACGAAGTATCAAAGAATTCTTCCGAATGGGGCTCCAGCATGACCAACCTTGGGGAATTCAATACAGTAGAGGGCTTTTGGCGCTACTACAATAATATTCCGAAACCCAGTCAGGTGAGAAATAAAAGTTGTCCATTTATAAAATTATTTCGATTTGGGCGGAAAACCATTGTGAGATATGATTAATGCCGTGAGTTATTCAGTGACAAAAATCATGATAAGTTGTGTATCATATAGCAGGAGTCACACTAAATTCTATGAGATAGCACAATTTTAACGTAAAAATAACAAATATTCGACTTTTTTGATGAATTCATCGAATAAAATCGTGTTCTTATGTAGTAGGTTCTAGAACTTGAATTGTTCTATTTTTTAATATTGCATATTTTCAGTGATTCATAGCATTCTTTTTCTTACGATTTTTCAGATATTTTTCGACGGAAAGTCCAAAAAGAAAGTTGGCGACCGACAAATTGAGTCATTCTCAATTTTCAAGAAAGGAATAAGGTAATTTTTTGAAATGAATTATTTCTTTGCAAAATCAATGCTTCAATCTTGCCCCTGGCAAATATTTCTTTAATGAATGCTACGTACCTTCCTAGAAAAAAGTCAATAGATAAAATGTAAATACTTCTAAGAACAATATTTTCTTCTATAAAATCAGCAATGACAAACATTGAAATACCGAAACACAATCAATTTTCTTGTTCAGCGCATTATGTTTATTGGCAGTTTCAAATTTTTATATCAGATTAGACCAAGTTGTTTTTTTACTGCATATGTAATCTTACAACAGATACTTATTAAAATTGACTTTAACTGATTTCTTTATACATCATTGCTTAGTATTCAGATGATACACTATATGTAAGCTTTGAGTATTTTTCTATTATCTGCAAAATTGTTATAGAAATCAATGTAAAAAATAAGCCAGGTTACAAAAAATTTCAAGGTAACTCGGTTTTATAGTAGTACAAAATCGTATATGAAATAGCAATGTAGAAAACAGTTAATTTATAATACAAATTCATTAGTACTCATGAGTCACACAACTAATGCCTGACATAATCTATATAGACCGGCTTGGGAAGATGATGCCAATGCTGCTGGTGGAGAGTGGAGTTGTAGGGATAGACTTCAGCCTGCTATACTAGATTTAATGTGGGAAAATTTGCTATTAGGACTTATTGGGGAGACTATAGACTGGGCTGATGAGGTATGCAGTTACTATGCCTTTTCACGTGTGCTTGTTTCAAATTTATATATGAGTTCTAGCGCAGAGGGTGCTAGGGCAGAAGGCTAGTTAAAAATGAATGATTTATTGAACAAGAGCTGTAGTAAACTTTGGATGTAACAAATTTGCCTTTAATGATATTTCATTAATTATGAATGAATTAAAAAGTCATATGGAGCTAAGTTCAACTTCAGATTGTTGCATATAATGAGTAGTTTCGGTGGTTCTGACAAATTAGTTACATTTGAAGTTAGCTGCGATGCAATGCATCCACAAACTGACTCAACTTAATGCGCACAAAATATGGTTACGACTAACTATTTCCCATGTAAATAATGAGAATTTTTCAAAATTTATCAGTGTTATAAAGAGTAAGGAGCATGTGTTTCAGAACACAATCACAGAATTAATCAAGCAACTAAACTAAAATGAATTGAAGTATACTCTAATGTTATTCATAATTCTTGGCCACACTATTGTAGATCTTTAACTGTAACCTTAATTCTCCATGTTGCAACAAATAAGTTTAAAAGTTTGATATTTCACAAACTGAGCACTAAAAACTATCAGTTAATTGAAAATATCGGATTAAAGATATCAATATGCGCCAGCAAAGGGAGGTTGATGGCATGTAAGGCAATCGAATAATTGAATATATTATTTAGAGGACCATCGATTGATAAAGTATCAAGTAAATAAATTTGTATAATATCAGAGAAACAACTAAGTCAACATGCTTAAAGTTATTACGAAATATTAGCACGTCAGCAGCTCACTATCACTTGAGCATCCTTGCCTCGCCACCCTTGCTGTGCTTGGGTCACTTTTCTTTTGAAACTCTATCTGCTACATTCCAGTCGTTTCTTTTTCTTACCTCGCTGCACTTGGCTCGTCTGTTGCTCAAAAAAGGTTTAAAATTTCTACTGACTTGCTTATGTCATCAGAACCTCTAAAACCGTAGGTTTTGAAATTCAGACTACCTTAGTTGATTTAAATGGAATAACCCCATTGAGTTATTTTATACATAGGATCCAGTCAATCAATCATAATAGTATAAAGCTACATTTTTATGAATATATTCAATGATATCTTTAATTCTATTTAAAATTGATAGTTTTGTTTCATTTACATGGATATCATGCTAACCAAAGTATGCACATGACTACATTAGATAAACACCTTTGTAAACATATTTTCCAGTAAAACCCATAAAAAAACTTTTAATCAATGATGAAAAATCAGAATGCAAAGATACTTTTTATGAATGCATTTAATTCTAGTCAATTTTTAAACTTTGGGTATAACTTATTTAGGGCCAACAAATTGATTAATTTTAGCTGAAATTCGTTATTTTTGATAATCTGATAATGAACTAGGACACAATATACATCACTAATCATTTTGTAGTAGAGAAAATTTGTTAAAAGCGAATTTGATATATATGTTTGCTCTATTTTAAATTGCAATTTGTTCCTAGAAACCAAAATATATGAATTGAGCTTTAGGCAAATTTTATTCTATGTTCTCAGATATGTGGAGCTCGTGTGGTAGATAAGTCACGAGGTAAAGATCCTAACTACCGATTTGAACTGTGGGTCCGCAGTCAAGAAAGCACTGTCATTGGACGACTGAAAGAGAGGCTTCTAACTTGTATTGGAGATAGCAATCCGCCTATCAAAAGTATTCCAGAATTCACCTTCAAGGGCCATTAAATTTTTTCAATATATTTTTGTATGGCAAATTTTGTTGTTTGCAAAAAATTATTTTAAATAATAAAGTAGGGAGAAGTAATGCAATAAAATTGCTCAAAATAGATTGAGAAAGAAAAATTTACATTGATGATATGGGAGCATCAAATTGGATTGCTGCTATGTCAGTTACGCAAGAAAATACTTCAAGCATTATTTTTCATGCATGTTGTAAAATACAAACAATTGCAGCGCAGGGAGGGAAATTCAAAGTTGGCTGATATGCTAGTTGTTTGGAAAAACTATTTGAAATGTTAGGCATAGACTGCATTGTAGGACAAACTTAGTTGCTAATGAGTTAATCACATAAATAGAATGAAAATCGGCTTTGGTTGACTTGAGAAGTAGAAAGGTGCAACCAAGCCCCAAATTCTGTTGGTGTCTTTAATTCATCATTAACCTGTTTTCACTTCAAATCTCTTGAAAAGAATATGTCAATGACTGTCATCGAGAACATCTTAATGTTCAGCTCAATAGTGTTTAAATTAGGCAGGTGCTATATTCGGGAGAAGACAGCATTCATACATTTACTTCAACAAAACATAAGTTTATAGTAAAAAATGCTAGGCAAATTTTGTTTACAGCAATGCAATCGGAAGTCATTAAGCAGCAAAGAAACTTCAACTTTTCTATGGTGTTAAAACTTTGTTAAAGCTGATCTCTTGCTACAATGAATAGGCACACATCAAAATTTATTTCAGTGGATTAACGACTAAAATGTTTTTCTAGATATTGCTATTTCTACTGTAGTTAGGTTAAAAAAATTGAAAAGGATATGCTTATGTATCATCACATCTCTGTCATCAACTTCAAATCCATTTTTATCAACTGGCTCAAATCTTGTATAACTGGTTGATCCGTGCCATCATTTTTTGACCTTAAATATACTTTTTCTATCATCAGTTCCAAACAGGTTGTCAAGATTTGCATCTGCTACTGTCACTGTTCCTACTCAATATTATTATCCATTACTAGCTAAGTACCTATATTCTAACTATACATACTTCTATCTACAATTTTTATCTACACGTTGTTGCCATAATTTTCCAATAATTTCCTGTAAAAATATTCCAAAAGATTATTCCGCTTTCTCAGTCACATTTAAATAATTCACATTCTGTTCGGTATATATCATTTTCACATGTCTATTACTTACTATGAGTATGCTCTCATAGTGGCACACTCCCATAGTGTATGTGGATTAAGTCATTGTTTTAGTGCATAATATCATTTCATATATTCTCATGATTTTCTTTTTTTGCTGTCACTGTGTATTGTGATTTGAACTAAAACGCGTTGTAGATCTTTAGTCTTTTCTTTCAACTATCAAACACAGGTAGAACTGTCCTTAATTCTTAACATGTATATCATCTTCATCCATAATGTCCCAGTCAGTTTATATTACTTCTTACCTTCTTAAGAAGAGGACAAATGTTATGTAATGAAATGAATTCATTAACAGATGTATTTTGGTTCAAACTAAGTTAAACTGGTACCAACAGTTGCAATGTTAAAATAGTTCAAAACAATCTAAGAAGAGGACCATATTTAAGTGCTACAAAAATGTAACTGAACCCAAAAGTAACTACATTTGATATAATGACTTTCAAAATTTGCCTAAATAAATTCTAATTTAAAATAGTGTAAATGCAGTTCAAGTTTTGTTGTTCTGTAAGTTAATTTTACATTTAAAAAATTATAGATACCTCATAATATTGCCAATATAGATGGTTATTTTTTTCTACCTTAATACATATGGATATATCAACAGTTTTTTAATCGTTGTCATCAAAGTTTTATAATACTATTGAACTGCAACAGTTGCCTCAATCATCCCATACTTCTCTCTGTCTCTAATTTCCACAATACATAGTTCTGTACTGGCAGAGGACTTAGGGTAACAACATTGGAGGCATTTCAGATCTAAGATTGTAACGTTTAACAGAAAACAAAATACTGCCTATAAAATTGAACCTAAAACTAACTACTTCTCAACTGGTAATATTACCATACATAGATATGTGTTGTGCAATGTAACATGACTTTTGCTGGGCATCATTGAAGCCAAGCAGCATATGAAACTAATAACTTGGTTCAAACCATTTAATTTTATGCAACATTATCCACCATCATGAATCAAATTTCAATGTTTCAACTGCATAATAAAATCATAGCAAATTCATTCCTAGTTTTTTTACCAGTACCAGTTGCATTGGTTAGTAATTAAAAATTGCTGGTAGCAGACTAAGTGACTTACTGGTGTAGTATTAATATCTTCAGATACTGTGCTGGTAATAATGTTTGGCACTGTGGCATGGTTAAATATTCTCAGTTTGAAGTAATTTATAATTTTGTTAACGCTTACAGGTCAGTAAAAATATGAATTGCAGCTGTATCATAAAAAGCCTCTTTAAATAGAAAGCAATCCTCTCCAAAATTAAATGGTGCATATGTACAATTTATGTATTTTTCAAAAAATTCAAGAGCACAATATAAAATAATTCCAAAAAGTTTAAATCAGTAACAGTAGATGAACTCTAGTAACTTTTGAACAGCTTTCACTCAGACAAAATTATACAATATATTACCATCCAAAACAAGTGAAGAAATTTTTTGTTAAAATACTATAAATTATTTAACTAGCACCTAAAATAAATGGTGTATTATAAATCTGTATTCTTTTTTCCTTTGTCATTTTTAAGCCTTTGTTACATTAAAAAAAATTTATGGTATTTTCTTGTTAAATAAATTCAAACACATCTCCAAGGTCCAATAGTCAATCTGCTAATTGATCAAAAAATTTGTTGGCTCTGTGCTATGGTAATCTAAAACATGAAATCTCGTTTTGGCTGCTTACCAAACATAGATAGCCTTCTAGATCCAACACTTGGAAAACCTGTCATCAGCTGAATATCGTGAACTAAAAAAAGTAAAAAAGCTGAAAATACATTTTTCTTGGTAAATGGTATATTTATATAATTTACTGTCATGTTTAAAGGGTCAGAAAATAGGCTTGTTGTGGACCTATTAGAAAGAAATTTAAATACAAATCATTTATTTCAAGAAATGAAAACTAGTTTGCTGTAAATTAATATATATGTGTAGATAAATTTTCAAAAATAAATGCACTTTGAATATCTAATTTTACTATGATTTATATTTCTGCTGTTTTTGGTATACCTACTTTAAAAGCAGTTTTGTTGAAAACCACAGAAGCATATCCTCTGTAATGTTTTAATCTGTTACTACATTCCCTCAAATAGGCCTTGACTTGCCGCATAAATGCTTCATTTTTATCCTATTTAGAATATGTAACAAATAATTCAGTACCATTAATTCCTTTTTCAATCATAGAATTACTTGTTTTTTGTAAATATTAGCAAGCTTTGTTTCATGTTGTCAGTTAGTTGTGTCAAGGAATTTCTAAAATTGTAGACAGAGCTAAGATGCGTACGGCAATAAATTATTCAGATGTTGTAGCTATCAGCCAAGGACACACATGTGTGGTGATCGTCATCAGTAAGGAGTATAAGCACTCAGCAGCAAGTTATGGCTTGATCTAGCATGATTACATTGAACAAAATAGTGGTAACCTCCAATGCACAATTTCATTGAAAGATATCTATTATTACACTATTCTTAAGATCAATTCTTATTTAATATTTTTCACTGAAAACAAGAATCAACCAATTATTGTTCAATTACCAATAGAGCAACTTATTAAAACAGTTAGTTTAAAGGGTCATGCTTTAGAGCAAAATTGCTATACATGTTTTGCTTAAAGCTTGCATACCAATAAACTATTCAAATTGTTGAAACCTACAGACTTTCTTTTCAGCATGTTCAAAATGCAGCATAAGGCAATTTTAAATACTAATAGTTAGCAAGAAAACTTTAAAGAGAATAGATCTTAAGAATAGTGTAATAATAGATATACTTCAATGAAATTGTGCATTGGAGGTTACCACTAATTTACCCAATTAGTAAACATATTAGATCTAGCCATAACTTGCTGCTGAGTGCTTATACTCCCTGCTGACAATGATCAGCACACACGTGTGTCCTCGGCTGATAGCTACAGCTAAATAACTTATTGCCGTACGCATCTTTGCTTTATTTACGATTTTAGGAATTTTCTACTTACAATAAGTTTTTTGTAGAATATTGCACAATACAATTTTTACAATGTGAGCAAGAAATTATTACTTTGAACCAGTTCAATTTACGATAGTTGCACAAGTCTATCGCATTCCATGCAAAACTGGCTACATCAGGTAGCAATCTTATTTCTGCTTTCTTTGACTAGAACTGCGCTTGATACACATGACCATAGGAAATAAGATTTGGACAGTAAATAGAGCTAGTAGTATATGTCTGAGGTAATCACAAATATTTTCCCATTATTTTGCTCTGC
Source organism: Vaucheria bursata (assembly GCA_032358265.1). NCBI lineage: Eukaryota > Xanthophyceae > Vaucheriales > Vaucheriaceae > Vaucheria > Vaucheria bursata. The sequence goes on from JAULBW010050438.1 coordinate 35,380, forward strand.
ATCACTGTACTTAAATCAGACTGCATTTAGCAGTAGATATGTCAGCCATACAAAAAGTTACAATCAGTTTCTTTTCTGCGTCCATAATTGCAAGGATTAGCAAATATATTGGGCATATTATTCAACTCTTTAGCCCCGGTTCCTTACTTGTCTGACTACTTTCAATGTACATTCAGCTTGCCAGGGTTCTGATGCTATACAAAGGCTCCATCATGTGTGAGTATTGCCTGCAGTAGAATGTCTTCTTCAGATGCGGCTTGTCTCTCATAACTGTTCCTGCTACTTTGGCAGGCACCTTTAAAGTAGCTCCTTCACTAAACATGGCTGCACATTGAAAGTGAAACAAACTCCTCGGTGGTTTTACTCATTCAAGCTGACGGTAAAGAATGATGGAGAGACTGTATAGGTTCTGTTTTGATATTTATCTTTTGGCTGAATAAATTAAATGTTTTTTTCCTTTTCTGTGCAATAAATATATCACATTGCTCATAGTTAATAATTCTTATACAAAGTATTTTTTATCAGCAGGTAGATACATTTTTCATGCTTATCGATTTAAATGCTTGGGTATTTTGATACAAATTCTAAATTATAATATTCTAGGTAAAAGTGAATTTACTCTAACCATTTACAATATTACGACATTTGATAGAAATATAAGCTATTTAATGTTTTCAATGGAAGATGTTGAAATGTTGTAGAGGATGGATAACTAGAATAAGAAGTTCTTAAAGTTGGATATATTTTTTTGACAGAAAAATATTTCCAAAAATTTATTTGGTTTTTACAAAGCAACTGTATCATTTAATTCCTATGAAATTCAGTATTCAAAATATTTACTCATTTGGTGCTTATGGTTGCTAGATGATTCTGTAACTTTTCATTTCATTTTTGGAATGTTTACTTTTTGAGTGATATATATATGTGCATATTACTGACATATTAGAGGTAAAATAAGTCAAGAATAGAGCAGTATCAGTGTATATGTAATATTAATTGAGAAGTAGAATTAGTAGTTTTTACATGTACTTCAGCATTAATGGCTATTTTAGAACAGTTCTATGATACTATGCGTTCCACTTGGTACAAAAAACTAGTAGCCAATGTCTTAAGTAGTCTACAAGATTTTGTATCTCATTTATTTGAGATGTACTACTAGGAAAGTATATTTATCATTGGTTGATTAGATTTTGAAGAAGCACAACAAATGCTTAATGAGTAGCCCTCCATGTAGGACCTTCTGATTTTCTTGTTCACATAATCAGAGTTGGGTGAGAAGTTTGTTCATTACTTTTTTTCTTGCATCATTACTATATTAGTGTATATATTGCTCTTATTAGATTTGCTACATAGTTTTAAACTTCAATGGCTTTTGAGCTTCTTTCTATTATCAGTTATAGTACATGTTATCTTCAATTGTTGCTAAGAATATTCAACTATTACTGAATGACAGTTTGAAATTTTAGCTCATCACAAGTCTTTTTATGGAAGGAAGAAATCAGAATATTTTAGAAGACTTAAAAAAGTTAGTTTACTGGCAAATTCTACACTTTCATCAGTTCTCTATCTGGCTTATTTTATAGTTCAGTTTCTTTAAACTGATATCATATTTTTGCTAAGAGAACATTTCTACTAGGTTTGAGGAAACTATAATGATGTTTTTGTCACCCTCAGCTACATAGGGAGTTGAAGTAACAGCATTTATTTTTTGTGTATGATGGTACATTTAAGAAGCAGACTGCAAGTATTGTACTGCAATTTGATGGACTTTTTCCATGAAATTTTTGTTTTGCGCGTAGAAGAGATATTATTGGAAGACAAGAAGATATTGACAAGCAAGACTCTGTGTGTTCCAGCCAAAAGTATTGGGTTTGCATGGAAGAAGAAAGCAAGGTAATATATATATACAAATGATTTGTCTTTCCTTGATATTTATAAAGTCAACACAGGTTGATTTTTGTACATAGTTGACGAATATTCTCTAGTACTTTTTTTTAGGACTTACATGATTACTATAGAGTATAAACTCTCTAAACTAATCATGTTGTTGAATAACAACAGTTCCTAATTGGCACTGTAGGTTAAGTTTTGATTCGACTAAGTTATCATTTTCGTGTTTTTTAATATTTAAATTAGGTCCCAGTCACTTTTATTAATTGAAATTCTTCTGTATTTTAATCACTGCGTGCATTTTGAAACTGAACTATGATAGGTCAAATATGCAATATTTCAGCACCTACCAGTCTTTCTACAGAAAACTGTGGGGGGAGAGACAGATAGTCATTTGGTTTAACAGCATATATTTAGACTATTTGCAACTCGAGTTGTATCACGAGAAACTGGATAAGATCCTGGTTAGTGTAATTGCTCTACATGCAGCAGTAAACAATTTACAATTGAAGTGCACAGTTTTAAAGATACATGATTTGTTTGGCCCTACACTTCACTTATAAACTGTATCTGAAATATGCAAACTGAATTCTTTATGAGCTGTAACTAGAATTGTTATGCATACGTATGCTGAAGCCATTCATTTATGAGCCAATCAAATTAGAGCATTAGAAGTTTGATCATAGCCAATAGGATTATTCCAAATGATGACTCGTGATCGATATTTTCTTGTACAATTAGCTTCTTAACTCTTCATAATAAAATACTTCCTTCTCGTTCTTTTCTCTGTTGCGTTCTTGTGTGCACAGCTCTATTGATCTGAGCTTATTTACTCTTTATCAATCCCAAGTTTCCTCTAACAGACCCATGCAGCTTCTGCATTACTTCGGTGTGGATAAAGATATTATATCCATGTAGAAATCTTAATCAATCCAATATATACTTATTCCAAATGATACATCAAGTTCTATTAGAATTAGTAGAGATTTCCAATTTAGATGGCATTGCTCGGTGATGTAAATCGTCGTTAAAGAAATCCCTTTTAAGAAAACGAGATGGCGTTTCGATCAACTAGAACGACATCGTATGAACAAATTCTCATGTGGTCTTAAAGTATTTAGAATTAATAGTTCTGAAGTGCACCATTTCCCATACCTCAAGACAAAAAGAACTATGTGCAATCTTACATTTAGATTCAAAGATGTGAATACTAGGGGAAAGGGTTTTTCATTCAAAAATTTTCCAATAACAAATTATCAAAAAGGTGCTGAACAAATGGATAAAATTCAGCTAAATAAAAAACTAGTTTTTATTAATTCTTCAAAGTTCACAAGACAATTAATAATAATTAAAAAATTGCCCATATTTTTTTACAGTTTACGTATAGTTTAACTAACCTGTAATGAGTAACAGATCAGGGAATGTTAGGTTACATAATCAATTAAAAAAACCTGTCAAGAAACAGTTCAATATAGAGTAAACGTTGGTTATAACGAATCTATTAGAACAACCTAATTAATGAAGGCACGTAGTAGCATCCTAACTTACGCAACTTACGTGTCTCATAAAAATGTGCTATAAATATTATTCTATTGATCATTTGTTCATTTGTCACTAAAATGTGACAAAAAGAAGAGTTTTGAGGCTATATAAATTTCATAGATCGATACATTGTTGGTTTCAATGAATTAATTACTTAAATATGAAACTTGCCAAATCCGAATTTAAACTTGGAACAATATGCCTCTTTCGTTCATTTATTGTAAGTAAAAATTTGCCAGAAGCAAATTTTGCTGCATCCAGTGCTTGCAATTGTCACAACTTGCAAAGTTTAGAAAAAATATCGGGAAGATATATGAAACGAAGATGATTCTGTTCATCTATTCAGAATGTTGTAACTGACCAAGTGATCAACGGCTTAAACTATTCAAACAGAACCCTCAAAGCGTACCCCTCGAGTACAACTTCTACCATGTGCATTATTCGAATACAACATCCTGGGGTTATCATATACGGTGAAAGAGTAGAATATTTCGTTTTACCTTCAAAATGTGTCATCATTTTAAAGTTTTATAATATTATTCGATCGGCGGCAAAACGAACAATCCGTTATCTCTTCCATACTCCAAATACAACGAATGTTGCTCACAGGGATCAGGAAAATTAGCTTTTCTCGCTTGCAGCGTAACGTATTTATAAAAAAATCCTGAATCAATATAAAATCATGATGGGTACAAAATTTCAAGTTTCTAATGTGGTGAATTTTTAAGAGAGGAAACATACAGAGGAACGGAACGCAGAAAAAGGAAAGAGTAATACTATAAGGCATAATGCTAACTTCAACTTGAACTTGAAAATGTTCTAGAACAACATCTAATAGTTTCTACCTATTGTACATCAAAAGATACTTCAATTTATATGTGGAGTAAGGTAATCAGCGTAAACTTGAAATAACATATAATCATGCGATAAATGGCTAGCACTAGTTAACACGAATAATCCTTAGAAAACAAAACATCTTAGCGAAAAAACGTCCACTTTTATACCAAGTTTCTCAGTAGTACAGACCAATATGGTACAATTTCTGCCTACAGATATGAAATCTCACTTCATTTGATACTTCAAATTTTTAGATAAGTGTAGGGTGAACATAAAGGGATAAAATTGAAGAGTTAAAAATGCTTTTATGAAAATAATTTTAACTTTTACAATGTTGAGGAGTACTAGTTTTAATTTATATATAGATTATAAACTACTCAATGCACAAAAGCACAATGCACAAAAGCACAATGCTCAAAGTACATGCCCATTAGATGGAGAAAGTTGTAGAAGAGCAGTTTAAGCCATTCAAATTTGACTAAAATTGACTTAAGATGTAAGGGATTAATTTCGAATTTAGAGATTGATTAAGAAGGGCATTGGTATTCAAAGTCAGCTAAAATTGACTTAAGTTGCATGATGTTGATATCTTTTAGAAATAAGTATAGGCCATTCCAAGTTGGCTGAAATGGACAAAATATGCAAGCTGATGCATTCCAGTAATATTTACCATATTAAAACTTGGTTAAGCCTTTTTCCCAAACAACAAACCGGATCAGATGTATTTTCTAAAAACAATAGCAGAGGTATAATTAACAACTTCATTTGGCGGTCCCGAAAGATATATAATATCTAAAGTTTAATGCATCTATCTCTGCATTCGAGTCTGGAGGAGACTGCATATTGCTAAGATATTGTTAGCCAAGATAAGTCATATTTGCTCATAGTGATAAACTAGTATAGTATAGTATCTAATATACTAGTCTGTATTTGAGTAAGCCGTTACAAAATAGTTTTCTAGAACATTTCCATGAAGTTTGATTGTGCACTTCAATCTAAAATATCACCCTATCCCTTCTAATCTTCTCTCTCCGCTGGCTCTGTCTTTCTGTGCTCTATCAATAAGTAATCTTAATAGTATTTACACAAATATTTCTTATTTAGGATAGGTTTTTTTCGTTCCAAGTCGAGTAAACTCGACTTAAGATACAAGAAATTTCAAATGCTTTCATATGTTGAGATTTTAGGAAAGGCAAAAAATTTACCATTTCGCCAGTCAAAGTCTTCGGGATTCATCGTTGTCTGAGTATTGTTTTCAATTTCCTCTGCATATGTCATCAGTCGTTCTTCTATGCCTAAGAGCATCGTAACTGCAAATGTGGCACGTAACGATCGACCCAGTTCATATATCAGATCATCGACCTACCCCGCAGTACAAATTTAAATTGCAAAATATAATACAATTACTGCATAGAAATACTTCTGATATCATTGTATAAATCAAAATTTTACAAAATATTCAATATGGACCATTTAAAGCCTTTAGCAGTTTCGTTATCAAATTTCTCAGCTTCGGCAACTTTTTATTTATTTCGGGCTTTATCGTCTTATTGATTCGATGATGTATTCTATATTGATAATGAGCTGAATCGTTAAGTTAACCTGCATGCAAAACTACAAGCTGGTATGAAGTTGATTCGCTTCAAGATATTTAGTAAATCTTGCAAATAGTAGTAGCATATCATTCATTTTTTCTCTTTTCCAACAATTTTTATCTCTCTAGATAATTCATTTTTCAGATGTCACTACATACTGCTATTTATTAACGATTGATAGCACTTGCAATTATTTCTTAATACCTCTTGTGCATAATATCGAGCAACGTAGCCTATAGTCGGATATCCATGCAATGCTCCCACAAGGTTAAAAGCTGAATCGAATATAATCCGCTCATACATATTTCTATTAAAATTGAAAAAAGCTTTTTCAATGTGTGCATCAAAGCACTGATCTACATGCAACAGCACTAGTATAGAATAGATCATTAAAAAAAGAAGGATTTTAAAGACAAAAATATGGCACTGAATAGTAGAGGTTTGAAAAGCCATACATATATTTGGTGACTTTTCAGCTAATAATGAGTTTTTTTTGCTAAAAGTCAAAATTTGACGGTTTCTGGAAGGCTTTAAAGAAGTTTAAAACAGCTCAGCTTATTTTCTACACTTCCATCCATCTAACTGTAAGTTACATAGAGCCACATCTTAAGGTGCATTAATATATATTTTTGTATGCTTGTATACAAAAATGTCAGTATGACAAACTCATGATAAAAAATGACTTCAAAACTTCATGAGCGAATAAAAAATACCTTTCCAGAATTTCTCGATATCATTTGAAAAATCGAATTAACGAGACATTCATTTTTAGGGAATAATACAAAAATCTCTAATTCTGTATGTAAAAAGTACGTTATATATATAAAAACCCTCAATTAGATATGCATACATATATGTATATTACCTTCTCCATTCATTGTAAAAGAGCATGGTGCACGTCAGACCTTTTCTATCCAGCCTATAGAACAAATGATATATTTGATCAGCCCACTTTCGATTTAACGTTTCTTCAGATACCCGGTCAAAACTCATTTTCGAATAAAATGCATGATATTAATATACAAACTGAATGGAAATCGAATGATATCAATGATTTCAAAAAATATGTGTGGTGGAAGTGCACAAATTGAAAATTCAGTTACAACATCGTATTAGCGAGTTACACAGCCCTATTAAATGGATTACTGTACTTCAAAAATGACAAGATTTTCGTAGAGAAGGAAATAAGTCCTTATCTTCTCTGCTATGAGAAATCCAAAGCAGATTGAACGCATTAAGAGCAGAATCGTGCACTGCGAGTTTAACACTTTTCGGCTGAAATTCAAAAAACCTTTGGTAGTTGGACTTACTACTGAAGTCAAAGAATTTGAACAGATGTTAACATTTTAAAAATTGAGCAAATTGAGCAACAAGAACTAAAAAAATACAAAAAATTAGCTTATTCAATCATGAATGAAATTTAATGAAAACAGCCAATCAACAATATACATACATATAAGAGAATAGAAAGATAAATATGAAATTGTAAACGAACGAGCCAAATAAAATCGTAAAAATTATTGCTGTATCAGTGAACATAAATTAGGCATTTATTATTGGCTAAGTCTCGGATACACAATAGAGTCCCGAAAAGGGACTCCGATTGTTTACGTGCGGTGTAATATCATATGTGAAAGCATTCGCGCAGGCTTATAGATAGCTCACTAAGCTAAATATAGTATAATATGACCTGGATTACAATTTGGATAATAATTCTATTGGAACCACCGAATTAACTTGCAATAATCGAAAAACTAACGCTGAACTGGGACACGTTATGTCTTTTCGTCCATTTGAAATTATAGTGAAACTTTGTTAGAGTAAATTTATTACATTCGAATTTAATAGTTTATTCTTCAGTAGTCCTCTTTTCCATATTAGCATTATTCAAATTTAACTGAGTGCCCTTTTTGATGTCTAAGCGACCAATTTATCAATATATGTACACATATATTTAGAAATAAATTTGGCAATAGAAGCTTCAAATTTAGCATTAGTCAGCCAAATTATAACAATATTTTAGTTCATATTAAAACTGACTTGTTGACTTCTTACATATATATATATATATATATATATATTGTATAGAGGCCTCTATTGAAGTACAGCAACAGAGACTATGAAAATATTGTTTTGTAACAATATTGGGTAAAAGTTGAATCTAACACTTTTCACAAGTATGTTACTCTATCTCTTTTCCTAGTGTGCTCTTGATTTCTGAGGTTCATTCAAGAAGCTAAAAATGGATCATACCTGTCTTTCAGCGCACCAGACCATTTTCCGCACACGCAGGTCTCTCCAGCATATTTCGATTCACCAAATTTGTCCATTCCTATGTCTACGATCCCGTCCATTGGTGTATTAGACTCTTCCCTAAACTTCCAGTACAGTACAGCTTGCGTCTAGCATAAAAATAATAAATAAATATCAAAATGAATATGAATTATCAATATGGGCATAATCTCTAAAGTGAATAGGAAACAAATGGAAATACTAGCATTAAAAATCAACAATTACCGGTAAATATTTTAAAGAAGTCATTATAAAACATGATACTCTTGAAATGATCGCAATATTCAATAAAATACCAATTCGATATATTAGGGATAGTGCATAGATTCACGCACCTGTTCTTTTCTACATACCCCGTAGCGTTTCAATAATGGTTCTATGCAGCCCCGCTGCAAAAAAACGAGATCCTCTTTCTTTTCCTTGGGACAGTTTTTTAAAACTTCTTCCAAATCCGATTCATCGACCTAATTGGTTCAAGCAAAGAAAGTCTATTTCGACCCGGTCAAATTTAAAAAAGTTAAATTTTTGTAATTTTTCAAAGATATTAAGAATTTGTAAATAACTAAGAGAGTGCTGACTGTGTCTAGTTTAAATAAGCGTATATCGGTGAATATTGAAGGAGGCTAGACTAGTATACTAGCCATTGTTGAATATGTCGTTGCAAAATATGTTTCTATGACATTAGCCAAGTTAAATATCACTTTTGCAACACATTTACATGAATAAAGGCAGATTAAGATAGTATACTATCCAATATTAAATTCAGTATATGTTTATTGAACACTGATCAAGCTAAATCACTGTAGAATACATTGGTTAATAGTTAGATACATTCATATAATACGCAATCTAGTACGCTTACTAAATACGTAGTTAAAGAATATATATAATCTTTCACACTTTTGAATACTTCTCATACTATATCATTAGTTACCTCAGCTGTATTTTCACGTCCATAGTTTTATTATCAACTAGCACTCATATTTAATATTAGTTATCAATGCATATGCTATCTTAAGCAATTTTTTGTACTCTGGGGTTTCTGTACCACCGAATTATAAAACATTAAACTTTGGTTCTAGCGAGTATGTCAGGATCTCCAAATTGATGCTTTACATAAGAAATTATTTCTAAGCAAAAATCTGAAGATGAACTTATCACGATCTGACTTTCGTTTATTTGATAAAAACGAAAATTATTTATTGCTACATCTAATGTTTACTGTATTTTTCATTGTCATTTGACTCACACCCGCAGCATACTAATTAGCTTTGCAGAGTTAGAATGAAAGCGAAAAGAAAAATGACAGAATATTACTGGTAAATGCAATAATCATCAGACTTAAATTAGACTTCAATTAACATCAAAACTCAAAATCAAGCCTAAAATAACATCCGTATTCCACCGAATATGAACCCTAGGGGTTATATTCGAATAGCACAATTAGACGTTTCTAGTAGACTTCAATGATTTACCATTTCAAAATTTCATGTACAATTGAAGAAGTACAAAATTACTTGCTCTATCTAATATAACGCCAGAGGGTTGCAAACAAATTTTTTTCCGTAAGTGTTTTATTCAAACCATACCATTATGTTCCTTAACTTGGGGAGGTTTTATTATAAACTCAATGAGATATATTTGAATAAAATTCCATTTGAATATATTAATCATCTTCAAAATATACTGAGGAAGTTTTCTATTAGAATTTTTTGGCACTAAAATTCAAAATGTGTGACTTACCGTTACGTAAATAGGAAATGAATTCAAAATTTTTCCGCTATTATCCACCAAAGATTCCGGTATAGAATCACCTCCATCAAGGAGTACATCACCTTCAAAACCCAGTTCGCATAATGCTGACCCAACATTTCCCTTTCCAATAATTACACTTGCACAGTCAAAAGTTCTAGGTTCACTTTTTCCTACCACAAAGCATATTACAATAAACTTCTGGTATAATAAACTTGCTATTTGCAAATTTTTATGTAAAACGAGTGAGGAAAATATTAGGCTGTGCCATATATAAACCCAGACTTTAGGGTATCACAACTTTCAAATGTAACAAATGAATTTGCAGGTCCTAATAGATTTTTTGTATCTGCAGTTTACTGTAGAATCCATTTTCGGATATCGCAAAGCATACAAATTAACAAGAGAAAACGATAAAAATTGTTAAAATGCATTTGAATATTGAGCATCTGTTGACATTTTTTAAAAATTTTCCATCGAAAACAGCCGAATGACTGAATGTTCAAAAGGCCAATGGCGAAAATAATTTACATTTTGAAACAAAAATTTCACATTTAAATTCCAGAATGGATAAAATGAAAAAATTTAGTAAACACAATGCTTACATGAAAGATTGTTGAGTATCACTGTATATTATTGTGGAACCATGCCATTTTTTTACAGAAAGCCAATGAACATGGATAAAATTTTAACTGCAATGAAATGGTATAACTTTTCTTAAATCTGCACAAAAATATATATGCTTGCAATTATAAAATGAATCAATTCTAATAATTTCGAACTAATCTCAAATGATTTTAAAGATTTTTAGTGTATTGTGGACATTTTAAAAATTAGGAATATTAAATAGTGATCTAACTTTTATCATGAGCAAAAATTATTTGATGCCATATTGAAACTCTATGATTTGAAAATATGATAGTAAAAATATCGATAAGTACGGAGCGACGAGAAGGAAAGAGTTTACTCTCCTCTTCGACTAAAAGCAATAAGCATGTAATAAATTTAAAGTACTACTGTATATTTTAAACGACCTGCCAATAGGTTTTTATAATCTTCAACCGCTTGGCTATTCGACCAAACTTGCATGCAGAATGAATTTTTGTTATGCAACTTTCGTGCAGAACATCGATTGAATCCTTGCGAGACAAAAGCAAAAGTAGAGGTCATTTCCAACAAAATAAATACTACCGCCTTCATTGAGTCAACGATACGTAGCGGTTTCGAGAGCATGTAAAAGACTCAGAAAGTGTCAATTGAAATGTAATTCTGGGTTATATTAGACCTTTGTCTGGCAGAGATTTTGCACATTTGAAAGACGTTCGATTAAATTAGTTTCAAATCGATACTATAAAATTAAATTAATCCATGCTAAGCTGTTTCTGGCCGACAAACTTGAGCCGAATTAAAAATTTGCTCCAGTGTACCAGAACGGGGCGAGGTTTCGAGCGCCATAGCAATTATCCCTTCCCGTTCACAGGGTTATCAGGTACAGCTTGACACGAACAACATCCCGAGTGCAAGCGAAACTCTTTTTCAGTCTTCATACTTTTGGAAATTGTGTGCAAATCTCTAAAGACTATCCTTTTTTTCAAATTACATACAATTCAAATGCAGATTTTGATGTCATGGAAACATTAATGTTGCCAGAATTACAAGAAGTTTGCAATGACTTCAAGTTGACCACTTGCTTAAAAATTTGATTCATCGATCTAGGTCTCAGATATACCAAAAGTGATGCATACAAACTATTGTAAATGATTTTCAAACTAGACAGATAGAGTTATGAGCACGCCCGTCAGGATCTGATATATTTTTCCGTATCATCCATGTATACATGTTAGGACCTGACAGTTATAGTCGCGCGTACATAACTGATGCATAGCTCATTTATATTGACAATTCTTATGGATTCGTATTAGCGATTCATGTGTATATGTATATTATTTTGTAGTTTGGTAAATGCCGATTACACATGTCCGGTATTAGCCGGTTGTTAATATTACATTTTATTTTCGATGCTCAGTGTCGAAAACGTCTATAATAAAGTACATATTTCCATTTAATCTCTTGCCTTTGTTCTGCATTGGATAAGCCTTTGCAAGTTTCTAACCGTTAATTCTATTTCTCGTCTTTGCTTGGCGTGTGCCTGACAATACATTTATTTGTATACGATTCTTTCAGGGAGTTGTGGTTATACAACCTAGTTTAACTTGTATGCGTGTGGAATAAGTTGTAGAATGTTGACAAGATTCGCTCTCGTCAACACAGGCAATAAGGTAAATGATATAGTAGCATACGCGTAATATTCCATACTTTGTATTATTTGGTTTTTTGGATTATAGGTATATACAATTCATTGGTCTTGACAATGCCTAAGTTTTCTCCCGTGATTCTAATTAAAATGAAGAATTGCATGTAACTATTTCTTTCTTTAATGAGTACAGTTGTTAGTATCTAAGCTCTAGATTACCATACATTGCTGAATTTGATCCTGACAATGGAAAATTTTACATTAAATGATATCTAAACAGAAAAAGTCTCCGTATTGCAAGGAAAAAGGTACTACACATCTACATACTGACACAGCCAATTTGATTGCTGAAATGAATTTTGAGAGTTCCACATGTTCTAATTTACAAAGGATGCTCTATTTCTCATTATAAGGTATTTGTGACTGAACTTTTAGAGATATAGTAAAATTCTACCCTCCGTAGATTTGTTAAATTGGAAAAATAAAGTGAATTAGTTGTTGTCAATATATTTTCATTGCATTCTAAATGCTGCATATTTTTATGGCTGAGGCATTGATTTCCAGTAATTGGTTTTTCACTTAAATCCAAAAAATGCTTGAGTAGTAGAGCTGTTTTACTCATGGAACTGTTGAAGAATGCACATATTTTCTCTAATGATATGTTGATAGCTTTTTATCATCTAATTATTAATATCAGTTCACACACAAAAGGTGTCAGGAATTAGCTCATGATAAAAGTTAATTCCTTTTTCACTTATAGCTGCAGATATTCCTTTTGAGAACATTCTTTATTCATGTCTGGTCACATTCTCAAAAGTGTCTAGTCACATAATAGTTCTCAAATTGGTAACGTTGTGTTGAAGTAGTGTAATCACTTGTAATACAAACAGACATTTGAACATAAATCATACAGTATATATTACTGCGTTACTAGAAGTGAACTCTAGCAACGCAAGACAGACAATTATTCGATCATATGATGGACCAGTAGTAATTACGCTGTGGCACTATTCCATTGGCTAAAGTGAGAACATGATGTCAGCAGTCAGAATTCTTAAACTGAGAACAGAAATAATGACATAGCTAACATAGTTATAGGGTTAACCGTTAACCGGTTAATTCCTAACATCACTTCTCACAACACAGGTCAAGATATAATGCATATTTGAGCTGTTACTCTCTTACATTTTTTGCCTATTTTGTTGTGCATCACAACAAAAAGTACTTGAAGCAATCAATAATTTTTGTTACAGTATGCTGTATGAATACATGCATAGTTGTGTATATTTTCAGTGGATATCTTTATTGATTAAATCTGCTATTAGAAAAAAATGTGCAAGTAAACTATGTATTCTTGAAATATTTTGCTGCCCAGATTAGGAGAATAGTCAAAAATTACAAATGTAAAGCAAGCAAAAATCAAAAAATGCAAAACACAAACTACTGTTCAAAGAAAAGTAATGTTTGTATGAATGGTGGGCAAACTAATGAAAAATTCATGTTACATATTTACTTGATGGACATTCAATAACTAGCTTATGGTAATTTTTCATTTATTAAAAAATAGGAAAGTGTTAGGATTTAGAATTTCAGTTGCACATTTTGCCAAAATATATGCATGCTGTAGGGTTTGTGTTGTACAGTCTTGTATTTCATTCATATATATATATATATATATATATATATATATAGATATTGGTTATTGTCAGTTAGATATAATTGAGTTTATATGCATATGTTGTTTAAAATTTGCATTTCTGCTCGCTGGTGGAAATGAAATAATATGCGTTTGCTTTTCCATCTATTCCCTGACTTGTTTCTTATTTTGCTTTCAGTTCTTCTTTTTTATTACTATTCTTATTTTACTTTTAGTTTTTCTTTCTTATTGCTGTTCTAGTTCCAGTTTGCTTCTTGTTTACTATATAAAGACAATCAAGCAGTAAAGTTATATGGCATTAAACCCAATCACTTAAGTGCTACTCCAACTAGTTTCACAAACTTTCATCACTGTTTTGTTTTGAAAATTTGATAAAAAAAACGCATCAAAATTTTAAACATCACAAAGTCCAATCAAAAGAAATGTTCTATTTTATTTCAGAGTTTCACATATACTGTGCATTTGTATCTTTCTATGTGTAAGAACTATATTTTTTGTTCTAAAATTTGTCAATGTTATCCAAATTAATTTCCACTTTTACAAAGCATTTTTAATGTTTTCTAACAGCTTGCAGCTGGGACTTTTACTTTTTTGATCTTCTATCATGTTAAAAGTTCTGTTGTAAATGCTTTTGATTTATTCCTTTTTGTTGGCTAATTGTCTCTATTACAAAGTCTATCAACTAATCTACACAGTTTTTTACCTCATCAAAATAGTTCATGTTTTCTATCATCTAAATATTGAAAATATTTTCAATTGACTTGAGCAAGCTCTTCTTCAGACCTGCACTCTGTAAACTTTTCATTTTCATCTGAGTTCACTCCACAATCACTGCTATCCAAGTTACAGTAGCTGAAACTACCACCTTCATTCAAGTTACTATGATTAAAGTTTTCATCATTGTATTTACATTATAACTTGAAGCAGTTTTGTCTAAATCCAACAATTGCTTAAGGACTTAATGAATTAGAATGTGAGAAATTTGTGACGTTAAACCTCCTTAAAATAATGAGGTTTTTTAGAAATTTTTTTGCAGTTTTAAATAAAATGTTAGCAGATAGAAAATTTCTCAATTTATAAGCATTGTAGCTGCATGTCCAGCATTTAAAATTGGTTTCATAGGCAACATTTGTTTTGATATTTTTAATTTGTGTCATTCTATCTTGAATTGTTTTCGCCATGATTCTTTACCTTGAACTCACTGTAACGGACAAAGCATTCTACAAGGCCTTTTGCCATATGTAGGTTGATGCGTTGACATTGGCACCCAAACAAGTAGACCAACGTAAGGTTAGCAAAAAAAGAAAGATATCCAGTTTCGGGTGGAGATCAACGTGATTCCACAATCACGGTTGTACCGAAATTTGAAATGACTGAAAGTGATGCCCTAGCCCATAGATGCTAGCTACTACACTCATTCACTATGAAGTCTAGGTAAAGGCCCACGCATGATGCAAATCATTCCTAAAACTGTAATTGTACTGCTTGTAACCTTATATCCTCAGCATAGGATTTGACCCACATTATCTTTTATCGATTGCGCATCAATTCATAAAAACGAAATATATTTATATATATTCCGAGAAACGTTCTAATCGAAGGATTGCTGCATTTGTCATTTTCAACAAAAATACAATAAAATTTTTCCGTAGCCCACAGGAAAGATTAAAATAATACATGAAAATCAAGAAAATCAGCATATGAACTTAGATTCGTAGACATACTGATATTATTTTGAACGAATACATTAACGACTAGGCTTCTTTATTTGTAAGCACAAATAAACCCATTATTCCGACTAGTATATACTTGACTATTGGATAGTCATTCAAAATAATCGTCACCATACCGACATATCGAAGTGCTCCTCGAGCCCTTCCCAAAATATCTTCCCTCTAAAAAAATAATATTTTCCTCAATTTGGAATATATATCAAACAAGAAACAATATAGCAAACATAGGATATAACGAATTAGTTTTAGAAAATTTTCGAATAAATGAAAAAGGCTTCAAATTGTTTCAAGTTTAGCTTTAGATTTTCTAATTTAATAAATTTTGCGAATGGCGAACGAATTCGATGGTTCCAATAGATTACTTACATCTGAATTTTTACAATATGTGAAATTCTGTATAAAAGGATAGAAAGAAGTATACTGCCTCCTCATCGTTATCAGATACCAATAAAAACACAGTGGCCCTCAGGGTGATATTCTTTTACATTTTTAAGGAAAAAAAGACTGATTATATGAAGCTAACCAAAAAATATTCATAATGTCTCCATGTAGCAGCACAATATTGATTTCACTAAAATTTAGTGAAAACCATCAAAAAGATAATAAAGGAATGAATGCAACACATATGTTCTGTATTCTGAAATAATTGTATATTAAGTATTATTGCCGCTTTAAAAAGGCATGCATCAAGATAAAAGACAAAAAAAAAACAATATGGGCTAGGATTTAAAAAAACTTAATGAGCAGCTATACCGTATCTTGAAGTTTATTTTCGTTTAAATTAAATTTATCTATAGTTATGGATTAAATATGTGCAAATACTTCAGACAAGCATAAAATATGTAAACCTATTTTTAAAATATGAAAATTGTATGGAAATTTTTGCTGATTTTAAGGCAGGAATCTTAGCTATAGTACAAACTTTTAGATCTACAGAAAGGCAAGGATAATTGTGTAAAGGCATTAAAGCCTTCTAAGTTCGATGTTGTGCCCAAAAGATTTTTTGGATGAAAAAACTCTGGAGCAACTTTTAAATAAAGAAGTAACTCATAAAAGCAATGCAAATAGAATTTGATACTTCAAAAGAGAATAACGAAAAAAAACCATTAATTTAAGAGAGACCGTTAACTCAAAAGAAATTATGAACTTAAATTTCATTTAATTTTTGAATACATCCAACTATAATATGCTTACTCTAGAGAGAATGTTCGAGAGAATCTATTAATTCAAGAGTGACTACTCGAGAGAGTAGACTGTTTAAGCAAAAAATACCTGCAACCACATCTGTCCAGGGGCATATAACCCCCTGTCATCTATTCTATTATTATCTCCCTTTGTCAAAACCTCCACCGATCCATCAGGCCTACCAAGTTGAAATATAAAAATATTTTTAGACAACAACATAAACACAGGGAATTCAAGAGTCAATGTAAGACTCAGTGCAGAAGGCCGTATATTAAACCATTAACAGCATGAAAAAAGTTACTCGAAAGTATTTAGAAAAAATGAACAGAAGTTAAGATTTGTCCTATATGTACTAGTGTCTAATAAGGATTACTAGTATACTACTGCACAAACAGAATCTTATGGAAATTGTCTTATAAATCAAATTGAAGGACAGCATCTGATAAGCCATGACTTTTTAAAAGAATCGAGCACATCACAAGATAAAAGAACACTCTTGGATTTTAAGCCGTGCAAACCAACAAATAACTACCAAATCATAGCATACATGTAAAGAAATATTGCTTTTAAAACTTTTAATTTTTTCATACATTTTTTCTTTTTTCTGAATGATTATTTTA
Source organism: Vaucheria bursata (assembly GCA_032358265.1). Classification (NCBI taxonomy): domain Eukaryota; class Xanthophyceae; order Vaucheriales; family Vaucheriaceae; genus Vaucheria; species Vaucheria bursata. The sequence continues at coordinate 52,737 of JAULBW010050438.1, forward strand.
GAAAGTAATCTTTAAAAGAATTTCTTTAAAATATCCAATTTTTCCTAAATGCTCTCCATTTGCTCAAGAGCATATTAAGATGAGATAATATTTTCACTAAAAATATAGAAATTTAAGCAAGCATTTTTGGATAAAAATACTGATTTTTGAAGAGTTTGCTCACTTTTCGTGGACCTTCATAATACGATGAACAATTGGTATATCACGATCTTTTATTTTAAACACGACCACTTCTCCTACTCGAATCGGATCATCTTGGTTATTTAAAAACAGAATATCGCCCCTTTGAAAGGCTGGCTCCATAGATCCACTAAAAATAAGAAAATATGCAGAATGTGTAAATCTCAAGTACATAGCTAAATAGAAAATTTATACAACTATATGAGCGCAGATTGTACGTAGAGATTATTTTACTATCTAGAGTTTTGAGTCATTTAGAAAAAAATCTAAAAATATAACTAAAGGATAAATTGATTCAATCTTATCCAATCGAATAAACGTTCCAAAAAAAGAATTCTAAGGTTCTTCACATAATTGTCTGTATCTATTTTTGCAATAAATATAAGCTATATGTCAAATATTAGAAAGCAACCAAATCAATAACAGCCTTAACATATATTTTTTATATGTATAAGATTTCAGGATTCATATGCAAGGAAAGTAAATTTTTTACCAAGAGCTATGGACGAAGTTTGTCCACTGGTTTGAGATCAAAATCTGGAAATTGAGTTAAAACACTAAATTGGAACATATTTATATTTTGGCGATCTGAACTTTTGAATAAGAGTATTAAAATTAATGACAACAGCAGAGAAAAAACGTCAAAAAACTGGGCAAACAGTGCTTATCAATAATAGAGCTATTGAATGTAAATAGGAACGAAATATTAATTTTCAAGAGCCGAGTGGTATCCAATTATATTGATTAAATATGCAATTAACTGCTAACTGATACCTCAAGACCACGACAACTGGAGATTCTGAACGAGTAACCACCATTAGTGATTTCCAAATCATTAGGGCACTTAGTATTATCATTGCTAAGTTTAGCCCTTGAAATGCTAGCTGCCTTTTGTTCTTCCACAGCTTTCTGAGTTCTTCGACCTAAAGACATACCATCAGCTCCATAGAAGTTCTAACCCACGGAAATATATAGTTACCTGCTTGTCTACGATTTCAACCATGTTTGCAAAAGGATTAGGTTCTTTGGCACACTGATCTGAAAATTTTTTCCAATGATGTCAAAAATAATATTCAACGTGATATCAAACTCTGGTTTTGTGTGCTTCGACTGAACATTCCTTTGGGTAGGTCAAAGGCCTATAAACATGGTTGTTCCAGTTCCTTTAAGAATAAGAAATGGCCGTATAATTTGTAAATATTTAAAAATTATGAGTGCATATTACTGCCTGTTCATCAACTTTGATTAAGTATCAGTGTTCTGACTAATGGAACATTTTTCCATTGATATTTACTTGCTCAAGAAGTGGGTACATAAATACTCTTAAACAAGCTTAAAGACATTCTACAGTAACAAAAGTCTTGAGTGGTGTCTTGAAGATAATTTTGGTTAAATATCTAGAACCAAAACAAAGCTTTGATTTTCTTTGCTTGAACCTGTATTCATTTGAGTTCTTACTCCAGCACCAATCTGCCCATAAGGTTTTATACTAGTTCAGCTGATGTACAGCAGGCATAATAACATCTCTTATTTTTAAGACTTTGTCAATCCAGTTTGTTGTTACCATTCTATTGAGTAGACCAGCTTGGCAACTTTTTATTTGTTGACTTCTGTATCTAAAACATTTTTTGAATAACAACTGTAAATCTTGTTCTCTTGTCCTATCTGAACTGTAGCCTTACCACCAATTTTGATCTTGTTATGAAGTGTCATGTAGAATATAACGGACCCAAAACTGTCAGCAGTTCTGCAGCTTTTCATTGTTCCACCTCCAGCTACATGAACAGTTGATTCTTGAGTTGTTTGATTGGACAGGCTTATTGATAGGTCAAGGAGACTTGGGTCTAGGCAGTGATTGGAAGCACCACTGTCAATGACGATATGCGAATTGGGCAGCGGGACAGTAGGGAATGACGAACTCACATTATTCAATAGGATATCCTTTGCAGGATTAATATCCTTTTGAATAATATTTAATGCACCATTCAATTGATCATTGAATGAAGCAATCTGTATCGCGCTATCCAATTTTTGATTCAGGTTTAATGACTGTAAAGCCATTTCACCGTCTTCTAAATCAGACAGTATTCCGGAGGATGCACCTAATTGCTTAGGTGGTGGAGGCACTTGTTCAGTGCACTTATGTGTCGAACCCAAAACTAGTTGTGGAATAGAACCCCCAATTTGCGTCCTTGGGAAGGACCGGCTAATAACGGATAGGGCCCGGTGTGGTATTTTACAAGGTGACACGTCCTTGTGCAAATTAGAGTTACCTCTCATTGCAATCGAGGTTTCATGTAGTTGAGGGACTACATACCTGAGAGTTTCTGGTAACTCCCGACCGCACGTTTGGGGGAATGTGCAACCAGTGGAAATTAACCGTTCCACCGGACGGTTGGGCAAATCGACATCCACAGACGGACCAATAAAAGTATGTAATAAAGTAGTATGCGAGTCAAGCGAAGATGATTCAAGCAAGGGTGATTTACGTGATATAGGTAATGACAAATCATGCGAATGAGATGACTCTAAGCTTAATTTAGGCAAATGAGTAATGTAGTTAACTGACCTTTTCGGCTCCAAAGATTTCTCCTTAGGGCCACTATACTTCCTGCAGTTAGCTGTATCATGTGTAGAATTTTTCTTGTGATAGGCGCAGTAATACTCCTGACCAACAGCTTTTTCCTTCTTTGGTTCGATTCTAGGTTCAGATTTAGGCTTTTCCATTGGCTTAGAAGGTTGGCTCACAATTAATCTCCTATACTTGTTATTGATGATCCGTGAAACGGTTTTAATAGTAGGTGAATCTAGGGCAGATATAGTATCTAAAGTGCTTCCATAAGTATCATCTGGAATACCTTCAATATAACGGAAAAGAAATTCTGTATCAGAAATTACCTGTCTGAGTGCATGCAATTGGTTCCTAATACTTCTAAGTTCCAGTAAATAGTCCGAAGGATTGGCTGAACTGTTCAATTTCAAGGAATTGAATTTGCGCCGAAGTTCAAAGACTTTATCCAAGCCATGCTTTTCAAACTCCTGATCTAGATGAGAAAAAAGAGACATTCCATCGTCAATAAACTTATGAACGTACCTTTCCATTGAAGTTCCACGCATAGCTTGTTCCAAAAGACACCAGAAGAAAGCATTCTCCTCATCTGTGACTAAAGGAGAATTAGAAAGAACATTCATATTCATACCTGTGATACAAAGATATGAACGAAGTGATATCTTGAATGGCTGCCAGTGCTCTGCGGAACCATTAAATGTAGGAAGAGTAGATGTTCCCAGGCTTGCTCTTGGTAATGATGCTTGCACCTGCGGAGCTGAACGATGAGGAGTTCTTACCTCCTCAACTGACTCTTCATTCTGTAAAGGCTCTTCTTCGATTAAAGCTTGTACTGCTGTCCTGACTCTAGATCTGATAACATCCTCACTGTCTGCTGTAGGAGCATCTTGATACATGAGGTTAGCTTTGCTTCGGACATCACCTACAGAAAGGGAAACATTGCCTGATCTAATTAATAGTTTGCTAATGTACCTGAATAGCTTGGTTGATGACCCAGTATTAGCTGGGGTAGAAGCGTTGTCTGAAGTTCCTGCTGTAGAGCTCATAACCTGGTAAGAGAAAGAGGAGATGATACAATAATATAGTATATTAGAGGTACCTAAAGTGTGTGTGTGAAGTCCGATGTACGGCAGAGGGCAGGCAAACA
>JAULBW010050548.1:0-56616 GCA_032358265.1 Vaucheria bursata
CAAACGCAGCACTTTTATCGACGAAGTCTGCAAAAATTTCGAGTAAAATTCGGTTGAAAAATTCACCCTAAGTTTTCTGTATTTCGCCTCAGAGGCCGCGTCAAACATCAATTTTGATTTATATTTGTGTTAATAGAAACCAATCCCATGATGACGGAAAAATCCCAAACTGAATTCGAACAACAACCACAACTTTTATTGGTAGACGATGACGAAGATGATGTCTACTTTATTTTGAAAGCTTTGTATGCTGTGTATCCTGAGTTTCACATTCATCGTTTAAAAAACGGACAGCAGCTACTTGAACATCTCACTGCGATGGAATGTAATGTGCAGATGATTTTATTAGACCTGAACATGCCCATCTTAGACGGTCGCGAAGCATTACGACGTCTGCGTACTGATCTGCACAGCGAAACGCCAGTTCATGTATTGAGCCGAAGTAATCACTTGCACGAAAAAGAACTGTGCTATGAATACGGTGCAAATTCATACATCGTAAAACCATTTGCTTACGATGATTATGTGGAGGTGTTTAAACATCTGCGCGAAGACCAACATCTGTTCGAGCCAGTGCCGGTGTATGTGCCGAATAAGAAGAAGGGGAATTAAATTCGTAAAGGTTTCATTTTTTTTCTTTTCAATGCAGAAGGTAGTTAGTCTTCAATAGTGGTGTTATTGATTAATTCGTTTTACTCGCTATAGTGTAGCGCTCAATAAGTGCTTTCGCTATCTCAGTGAACTACTTCAAAAGTGGAATTTCATTTCGTACTTTTATGAGTAGCTATCCAAATTCTGGTTTATGAAAAAAATCACTCTCCTTCTTGCAATTTGTCTATGTTACTTACGGTCGGTTTCACAAGTGAGTTTTTCTTTGAATGCAAACCTTTGTTCTTCTGTTAACTATCAGTTGGTGGCGCAAACTGGAACTGCTTCGGCAAATGGCTATACCTGGACTGTTTTGCCTGCTACAGCAGTGTTTTCAAATCCTAATGCAAGTATTACTACAATTCAATTTACTGCACCTGGCGCATATACCTTGAATTTAGCGGCTTTAGTCTCAGGTACGATTGTGACGGCCACGCAACCCGTTTCCGTTTATGCGACACCAACACTGACCAGTATTCAAAGCTCCTACACGACTTGTATTACTAGTAACTTGCCTAAATATTCAAAACCAATATCGATTACAATGTTAGGCGCCAGTTCTTACAGTTGGCTTCCAATAATACCGCCGGGGATTATTCCGAATAATGGCCAACAACAAGTGATTCGACCGTCTTCTTCAATTTGTTACACAGTAACTGGATTTACGAGCGTTTGTTCAAACTCTACAGTAGTGTGTGCAACCGTTGTGCCTCAATTCACAATTTCCGTGGGGGCAATTTCGTTGCTGCGTTGTATTCCTGATTCTGCTAAATTATTTGTTGCAAGTGTCCAGAATACAGCACTCGCACCTTACACGTATTCATGGACAGAAAGTTCCACTGGCACGCTCATTACGCTCGACAACAATTTGACGCCTTCTGTGACTGCTTTTCCAACACAAATGACAAGCTACACAGTTCAAGTACTAGATAGAACGAATTGCGTTTCAGAAATAGCGAGCATTACGCTCAGTGTTGCAAACTGCACATCTGTGTTTGAACATTCGTCTGAAGTCGAGGCCATGGCCCTAGTTCCAAACCCTTCCAAAGGCCTGTGTTCGCTATTTCTTAATGGGGGAAGTAGACATGCATCAAGCCTTTTAGTTTACGATTATTCGGGGAAACAGGTCTATTCACAAAATATTCCACCAGATCAAGCACAAAAACAAATTGATTTGGATTTGAGTGCTTTGCCTTCCGGTATTTATTTAATTGAAGTGAGTCAAGATGGAAAACATCTGAATCATTGCAGAATGGTTTTAGAAAATTAGGCCTTTAAGTCACATAGTCAATTTGCCATCGCGAATATAAATTCCCTGAAGATCGCGGCGCTTAAATCACTTTCTGCATCAAATAATGCTGAATCTGTCCCCACAATAAAAAACTCTTCTCGACAATTTTATACCCTTCGGCTTCGTAAAATGAAACCGCATTTTCACGGGCTTGTAATTCAATGCTCTGTAAGCCGAGTGTTCGCGCTTTGTCTTCTAAGGCTCTTACAATTAATCGTCCCAAGCCTTTGCGGTGGAAGAGGGGAGACACTGCCATAAAACGAATCTGACCGAGTGTTTCTGAATTTTTTTGAAGACGTCCGCAGGCTATTATATTTTGAGCTTCATCTAAGATGTAAGCATTAAAAGAACTTTCTTCTAAGGCATCAGTTGCCGTGTCTGCCAGCTGTTGCCAAGGGGCACGCAGCACCTCATAACGCAGTTGAATGATTTGTTGAATCTCCTCTAGGCTCGAAGCGAATGTTACGTTGTAACTCATGACAAAAATTCAAAAGCCGATCCGCTCACCGAACGAATGTCTTGTTTATTGTACTTAAACGTCCGCAACATGTTTTGTGCTTCTGGTAATTCAAAGACCTCTTTTAAGTCACGAATTTTTCCAATGGGCACATCGTGCTTCAAACACTGTTCGTACAAATCTTTGAAGTTAAACTGACGTACATAATCATATAACACCGCATACAACTGCACGCGATTGATCACCCGCTGTTGATTCAAGGCGTATTTAGGATCACTGGCTAAGGTTTTAAAACGAATGATCTCACACAATTGTTTGAACTGTTTATTACTGCCAATGGCAAAAGTTACTTTTTGTTTGTCTTTGGTATCAAACAATTCGCCATAGGGTGCAATGTTGGGATGCAGACTGCCACTGGCTTTGGGCAGATGTCCGCCAATCAGCCAATTTGTCGCTTGGTTGGCCAAAGACGCAATAGCGCTATCGAATAAGGACACCGTCACATGTGAACCCTTGCCTTCTTTGTATTTTCGGATGAGCGCAAGTAAGATGGCTTCTTTTAATTGATGGCCAGCTAATAGGTCAATCAAAGCCACCGGCATTTTGAGTGGTTGCGCATTGTGCTCACCATTCATGCTCATAAAGCCGCTCTCAGCTTGTAGTATCAAATCGTATGCACTGCGAGGCGTGTCGCCAAAACCAGTGATGGAGGCGTAAATTAAGTCAGGACGGAGAGCAGACAGTGTTTCGTAATCGACCTTCAATTTTTTATCGTCGCCGGCTTTGTAATTGGTAATGATCACATCTGCTTCCTTTACCAAATCGTAAAACTTTTGCAATTGTGAAGGAGCTGTCAAATCCAAGGACAAATACCGCTTGAAAGAATTAACACTCCAAAAATAAGCACTAGTCGTCGTGTTTGGATCTTCGGTTTTTAGTTTCCAACTGCGTGTCACATCTCCTCCAGTACTTGGATTTTCAATTTTCAGCACATCAGCACCGAGTTCTGCAAAAAATAATCCCACAGAAGGTCCGGCCAGAACACCCGCCAATTCTAGTACTTTAAGGTCTTTAAAAAAGTCTTCCACAGTATTGGTTTAACGAAGTTCAGCTCCCACTTTTTCTTTGTACGTCTGAATGAGTTTATCCATCACCCCTTCAATTTGTTTGTCTGTTAATGTGGCTTCTTTATTTGAAAGTGTAAAACTCAAGGCATAGGACTTTTTATTCCCTAATTTTTCGCCTTCGTAAATATCAAAGAGGTTGACCTCTGTTAAGAATTTTTTCTCAGTACTATACGCCAAATCACGTAGGTCGTTGAACTTCACGCTACGGTCAATCAGCAAAGCTAAATCGCGACGCACCGAAGGGTATTTATTTAATTCAACAAACTCAGTTTTGGTTTTTGAAAATGCTTTTAATACCACAGCCCATTCTATACAAGCAGAAATGACAGATTGGTTGATATCTGATGCTTTCAATACTTTACGCGAGACCGAGCCAATTTTAAAAATGGTCTTTTTATTTAATTGGGCTTCTAATCCGAATTCAAAATTGGCATCCTGACTTTCTTGGTACTCTAATTTGCTAATGCCACATTTTTGCAGCAATTGCTCGCAGATGCCTTTTAAATATAGAATGTCAGCCGCGCGCGATAAACCAAATGCGTTTTGAGGATACAGATCTCCTGTAGCCAATAATTGTAGTTGTTTTGTTTCTTGGTATTTGCCAGATGCGGCATCCAAAGTGTAAGTCCGACCAATTTCAAAAAAACGAAGTTCTGTGTTTTTGCGATTGATGTTATGTGCGAGGGTTTCTAATCCGCCAAACAGTAAATCGTTACGTAATACATTGAGATCATTACTCAAAGGATTCACCACTTTTACCAAAGCATCTTTCTCAGCATAATAGGCATCGCTACTCAAAGAGAGATTCATCATTTCATTGAACCCAAAACCTTCCAATAAATTTGAACACCGTTGTTCTAATTCTAAATCAAAATTACGTGGCGAAATAAAAGCTGTGTATGAAATGTGTTTGCTTACCTCCACATGATTGTATCCGTATATGCGCATCACTTCTTCAATCACATCGGCTTCTCTAGTCACATCTGTTTTATAGCGAGGTACTGAGAGTAACAAACCATCGTGACCTTCTTGTTCAACACTCATACCTAAATTACGAATGATGTTTAGAATGATAGCACGGTCAATGTCCTTGCCAATTAATTCGGTGCAATGCGAAAATGAAAATGCAATTTTATAAGGCTCCAATTTTTCAGGATACCAATCAATGGCTTCAGAACTTACCGAGCCTCCTGCCAAATCAAGAATCAAACCAGCACAGCGTTGTAAAGCTATCATGGTCATTTCTGGATCAGTGCCGCGTTCAAAACGAAAGGAAGCATCTGTTTTTAAACCATGGTGTTTAGATGAACGACGTACAAAGGACGGATCAAAATATGCACTTTCTAAAAAGATGGTGTTAGTATTCTCGCTCACACCACTATTGGCACCGCCAAATACACCAGCAATGCACATGGGGGTTTTGGAATCACAAATCATTAAATCATCTTCAAACAAATTGCGTTCTACACCGTCGAGACTGATAAACTTCTCTCCCGCCTTTGCAGTACGGACAATAATTTTGTGGTCTTTTATTTTTTCTAAATCAAAAGCATGCAAAGGTTGACCGAGTTCATGTAATACAAAATTGGTACTGTCAACAATGTTATTGATGGGACGAACACCAATAGAACTCAAACGGTTTTTTAACCAATCTGGACTCTCAGCCACTTTTACACCACTAATCACAAGTCCTGAATAACGTTTGCAGCCATTTGTTTCGATGACTTCAACGTTCACGTTGGCCGTGTTCGTAGGAGCAGGTAATTGGTGAATGCCTGGGAGTGTAATGTCTATTACATGTGTAGGCTCTTCTGTTTTTAAAATAGCCACTAGGTCACGCGCTACACCCAAATGCGAGGCAGCATCGCTGCGATTAGGGGTGAGGCCAATTTCGAACACGGTATCCGTTTCCACTTTAAAATACTCAGCGGCGGGACTCCCTTCTTTGACTTCATCGGGCAAAACCATAATGCCAGCGTGACTTTTTCCTAAACCAATTTCATCCTCAGCGCACAGCATGCCTTCGCTTGCAGCCCCACGAATTTTAGATTTTTTTATTTCAAATGGTTCGCCTTCACTCGGATATAATTTAGCGCCTACTGTGGCTACTACTACTGTTTGTCCGGCCGCCACATTTGGCGCACCGCATACAATAGACAGTTGTGCTTCGCCGCCAATATCCACTTTAGTGAGGCTTAATCGGTCGGCATCGGGGTGTTTTTCGCAGGAGATCACTTTTCCAATTACGAGACCGCGCAATCCGCCTTTAATGCTCTCCGTTGTTTCCATGCCCTCTACTTCAAGGCCAGCAGCGGTGAGGCGTGTGGCGCAATCATCGGCAGAAAGCTCAAGATCAATCAGTGTTTTTATCCAATTATAGGAAATTTTCATACGGCAAAAATAAGAGACCAAAGATAGTCAAATTTTGATTGGCATGGGGTTTTGCCTAACCCTCAAAAATAAGCCGTGGCGGGGCTTCATGGTAACTTTGTAGGGTGTTGCGTTACCTCATAATTGTCCTTTTTTTGTGTCTATTTTCGGGTGTTCTTTGGTCGCAAAAACCCAATATTCCTGCCGTTTACAAAGAATTTAAAATTACCGATTGTTTTGATAAATCTAGCTACAAACGGAGCATACAAATGGATTCAGTGCGAGCCAATGAAGTGATGCTCTCGCAAAGAGTGTGGCGCGTGGTGAGTTTGCAAGACGAAGGGAATAATGCCGCATTTAACGTCACTCATGGCTGCGAGCAAGTGAGTTTGTTTGAAGTTCTTAAATACGGTTTACTCGAACTGCATTTAAATGCATTTAATTCTGATAATTTTTACGAAGTGGCCACCAGTCGCCTTACCGAAGCACAATTGAATGTGCGCATGCATTTTAGAGATAGCACCGTAAATGTGTCTTTCGACCGCGATGGCAATGAAACAAAAGAAGTGATTGTAGTCAATCGGTTTTACCAAGGCAGCGATGTGCAAAGTTTTTTAATGAAGGAAGATTGGTTTTTTCATGCGCGCACAGGAGAGACGATTAAGTTAATTGTTGGCATCGCGCCGCTGGTGTATGATCCAAAAGCAGAAAAAGTAGTGCCTTTGTTTTGGTTGTATTATCCGGAGTGGAAAGGGTTATTCGAACGTTTCAAAACCATTAATGTGTACGATAATTATCCGCAAACCTATCGTCAGATTTTTGACCGTCGTAAATTCTTTTCACAAATAGTGAAAGAAAATAATTTGTACGATCGCAGTGTGCGCGCCACAACACATGGCGATCAAATTATGCAAGAAACCGAAAAAGCAAAGGAAAAATTAAGCAAACGTACGGTCGATTACTTTGAGCAATAGCTTCAAAAAAACATCTTGGCGCAAATGCCGCAGACCGCCTTTAACACCATCAACCCATCAATGACAATCAGGTAGAATAAAATACTCTGTCGGCTTCTGAGTTGCCAGGTAGTATAAAGAATAGCAGCGAAGGGGATGAGGTTGAGAGAAATTTTCATACCAGAAAATCCCCTCGCATGAGCAAATAACAAAAAGGAAATGACTCCTAGAATACAGAGGGGCGTGATGACAAAAAACAAGGTGCCGCGCAGTCCTAACTTCACTACAACTGTTTTGAGGGCTTCATTGTAATCCATGGCATAATCTTTGATATCAAAGAGAATGGACAAGAGCGCTATAAACATGAAATTTTTTATGAAAAGAAAGAGGCTGATGAGGTCAAAAGCTGCGCCTTGACCGGTTTCGATGCTAAGGTAGAGCAGGGGATAAATCGTTACAAGTCCCGCCCAAACAAATGCAATCAAAAATGGCTTCAACCAACCAATTTGCCGTAAGCGCAATTGTTTTGTTCCAAGACTTAAACCATAATAAAGAAACGCGATACTTGGAAATACCAGTATCAGCAGCCAATCAAAGAGGTGTAGGTGGAGAATGGCGTCAAAGTAACGTAAGAAAAAAATGATCAAACAGATAAGTAAGCTTAGTAACACTACAAATTGTGTTGTACGGAGTGCGGATTCATGTTGTGCATACCAAATTGAGCGAGGACTTGGGGGACTGGCACCAGGCTCGGTGAGGAGGTAAGCAGTATTGTAGAATAAAACGGTACTTAAAAAAAGAAGAATAAAAAATAAGATGTTCGGAAGCGCAGCGTTTTGTTGAATAACGGCTTCAGCTGCTAATGCGAGCGCACAAATGCCATAAAAGTAGTTGCCGAAAAAAAAGTTTGTGAAGAAACGGCTATAGGACTTGCGATTCAAAATAATACACGGCTTGGTGTGTAAATTTAGTCAATGTGCACCAGCATTGAACATAGAGAATAAACCAAATTAGTTAACTTTGATTACTATGAAACGACTCCCCAAATTACTCGCCATTTATTTTGTTTTTTTGTTTTCGGCAAGCAAATCACAAATAATTTTAGTTGTAGCAAATGCCGCTTCTGTCTGTGCAGGTCAGAGCACCACCTTACTCTGCCAGAGTAATAGCCAAACGGTCACTGGTTATTCTTGGGTGTTTGGCGCTGCCGTAAATGCAAACACATTATCGGGTACCAGTATTACCATTAACTCAAACGTATGTGGACCATTGTCCTTCACTTGTTCTGCCTATAGCGGTACAACGGTTTTAGCATCCACCACTGGTAGCATTTTAATTGTGTGCAGTACCCTCAGCCTTGCACCTGTTAGTCAAACTTTATGCGGTACCGCTAGCCTCACGCTCACTGCGAACGCTAACACCAGTTATAGTTGGAGCACGGGTGCCACCACACAAAGTATAGTAGTGAGTCCAACAACGAGTACCAGCTATTCGCTCTTTACTGGAAATGCCACTTGTCCGGCCATCTCTAACATTACGGTGTTTGATTTACTGCCAACGGCATCACCAGCGAGTGTGTGCGCAAATTCATCTTTTACACTCAGTGCCAATGCACCCAGCTCGCTCATTTATAATTGGTTTCAAACAACTAATACCTTAATGCCGGGTGGCACCGCTTCTCAAGTGGTGACAAGTACTTCTGTGTTTCCAATAACCTATACCGTGTATGCGTTTTTTCCAGCGGGATGTATTCGTACCAAAACAATCACCATGCAAGCTTATACCTATTCGCCAGTAGCGGTCTACCCTAGTTCAGTGTGTGCAGGCAGCATGTTTACCATGAATGGTTTAAATGCCAATTCGTATACTTGGACGAGTAGTAGTCAAAGTCTGCAAGCCTCGGCATACACTACATCTCAAAGCATTGTAAGTACGTATACTTTAAGTGCGGATAGTTTTGCTTGCAGAGGAAAGCGCGTCTTTCAAGTAGGCATCTATCCACCACCAAACATTAACATCAGTTCCCCAAATTATACTATTTGTCAAAATCAAAGCACACAGTTGTATGCGTCGGGCGCTTTTAATTATACGTGGACCAATGCTCCAGGTATGATGTCCTCATTGTTTGGCAGTTCAGTTATTGTATCACCCACCGTGACGACTATTTATAGCCTGAGTGCCTTGAGTGCCCAAGGTTGCAAGGGTAGTACTGCGGTCACCGTGTACGTGGGCTTCTATCCTTCGTTAAACGTATCGAGTTCCAATTCTGTAGTGTGTGCCGGTTACTTTTCAACGGTTATTGCTACTGGTGCTGCTACTTACACTTGGTTGAGTTCAAATTCAAGTAACACTTTAACTGGCGCTAGTCAAACGCTAAGCGCTGGAAACTATACCCTCATTGGTTCTACAGGCGGCAGTTGTAGAGATAGTTATTTATTCTCCATTGGCTTATTGCCACCATTGAGTTTATCAATTTCTACAAATGCCTTTCAAACGTGTTTAGATCCCAGCGGCAATGTAAAACCAGTACAACTCACTATTGCTGGTGCAAGTTCCTATACTTGGCAGCCCTTTAATCCAGCGCAAATGACGTTTAGTTTAGGGCCACAGGTGATTGTGACACCAACCATCACAACTTGTTACACAGTAACTGGGGCGACGGCACTGTGCATGAATACAGCTTCCATTTGTATTCAATACGCTGCCGCCTGCACTGGTTTAGAAGAAACAGACTTGCTTAACTCTATTCAAGTGTTTCCAAATCCTAGTTCACATGTCATAGAAATTAATTCGAATCAACTATTAATGCAGCGTGTGAGTGTATATGGTATGAACGGGCAATTATTGAATACACTAAAAGACCTTCCAGCTCATACCTGTACTCTTGATGTGAGTGATTATGCTTTGGGTATTTATTTGTTGCAAATTCAAACCAATGCTGGGCTTCGACAGATTCGTTTGATACGTGAATGAGTAAAAGCTGAATTTAATCCAAACAAAAAAGGTCGGAAATCTAGTTCCGACCTTTTTTTATTTAACGGTATTAAATTTTATTCAGTGATAATTATTGTGTGTTTGCCAGTCAGCGTTTCACTCATAAGGTAATAAACGCCAGTCGCTAAATGAAGTTGTAAGTGATTAGTACCTTGTTCTAATTGAACCTGTTTTACTTCTTGTCCGAGTGCATTGATAACACGCAGCGTCATTGCTTGATCCGTTTCAATAAAGAGATCTGAACTACTTGGATTAGGATACACTTGTAAGTTGTTTAATGCAGTTTGTTCTGACAAGCCAGCACACGTGCTAACTGTAATGCGAACAGAAGCAGTATCTGTACAGCCATTCAAATCGGTATACGTATAAACAATAATATTACTGTTGCTTACTGAAGCAGCTGCAGGGCTGAAAGCAGAGCCTACAATACCAGTTCCGCTAAAGGTGCCACCAGCAGGACTTCCGTTTAAAAATACTGAACTTTGATTTTTACAGAAAAACGTTTTCGGATTTACGATGGAAGCTGTTGGCGCAGCGTTTACCAGAATAGTAATATTAGCAGAGGTAGTGCATGCACCATTGGTGAGCGAATAACTAACAGGTATAGATCCAGCGCCAGCTACAGATGGCGAAAAGAAACCAGTTGTACTCATACCGTTCCCACTGAATGCACCATTTGGAAGAGTGACCGTCATTTGTGCTCCCGCTGCATTGCTGCAATATGGGCCTGCTGAACTCATGCCCGGTATTGCAAGAGAAGATACATTCACCGCCATGGTGGCTGTGTTGGTACAGTTGTTCGCATCGGTGCGCGTATACGTGATGGTCCAAGTACCAACGCCAGCATTACTCGGTATAAAACTACCTGAAGTAACACCAGTGCCTGTGAAGTTGCCGCCCGATTGCGCTGCGAAAGGTGCTAATAAAATTGGTGCGTTTGTTTTGCATTGCGGCGTGATGCTGCTTGCAAACGAGGCAGCAGGAAGAGGATTGACAACAATGGCAATGCTGCCCGTTAAAAGGCAGTTAACACTTGTGATGCCACTCACCGTGTAAATGTTTGTGGCTTGACTTTGCGCGGTGATGGTACCAGGCGAGTAAATAAAATTATTACTGCCATTAGCCCAAGTATACGTAGCGGCGCCACTTACCGCTAAAGTTACGCTGCTGCCTGAGCAAATAGTGGTAGCATTTGAACTCAGTAATAAACTAGGTTGTGCAATTAATGACTGCGTAACAGCAACCGTGTTTGTAACAACACATCCACCATTGTCTTGTACAGAATAAGAATACACCCCAACACCAATGTTGCTCGCTAAAGACCCTGTTTGAACGGGACTAGTGCTCCACGTATAAGTGAAGGGCGGGAGACCGCCTGTGTTTAAAACACTGGCAGAGCCATTAATGCCACCGGCACAAGTGACTGGTGTGGACGTTGATGAATAACTTGGGGCACCAGTGCCACTGACAGCTAATACACATAAACGTGCGGTGCCAGACGTAGTATTAACAAAACTAATACTAGCTAAAAACTTACTGCGATTAACACAATTAAAACCATAGTCGAGCGAAAACATGCGTGGGTTGCCAGAACTCAACGCAGGTGTTCCGGTAGTGCGACCACAACGATCAAAACCACTGGCTACAATGTTGCCAGTGCCAAACCAATCAGGAAAGGTCTGCGCAGCAAATACCTGCGTTGAGTTATCGGTATAAGTAAAGGTGACATCAAAATTACAGGTGCCTTCGGTACCAAAACCCAACAAACTAATGCCTGCAAATTGCGCAGGAGTGTTTAAAGTAATTGTTCCAGTTTGTCCCGCCATTGCATACATCACATTACCAACTGTGTAACTTTGCAATTGATACGTACGGGTACCTGAAGAAATTAATCCGCTGTTTGGCAAACCGTTCGTATTGCTGTAAAGCGCGCCATAGGCAGCACTGTACATCACGTAATTACTACCATCTATTGCGCCTGCAGTAGTTGCTAAGGCCGTCGTGTTTTCTGCAATGGCATCAAGCGTATAGCCAGTAGACGGAATTGGGGAAAATACTTGAGATTTTAAAACAGTACTGGGTAACAGCACTGCAGCGATAAATAACGTAGAAATTGATTTCATGAAAATGTACGTAAAGGGGTTCCTTCAAATGTACAAAATTTAAATCGATTTAGGAAAATGATTCCCGTAAAAAAATCGCAGAATTTATTTCGAGAAAATTACGATTAATAATTGGTAAAGTTTTGAAAATTAGGACGATGCAATTGGAGTTTAAATCTACGTCCTGCTTTTAAAATTTCAATCCAATGATTCTGGCAAGTTTACCAAGATGCCGTTTAATCGCGTAGAGGCATAGCGTACATAAACGATCTCATAGCGGTATTCCATTGCCAATCGTTCTTCTGTAATAGGATGAATGACATGAAAACGAATGGGTTGTTCTTGACCACGTTGCGCTTCTTGTAAACTGTTTTGTACACTGGCCGAGTCTTTTGGATCTATGTAATGGCTGATAAGGCGATCGACATTAGTCGTACTTAATTCTAAATTTAATTTTCGCTTCAAATCGTCTTTAAAAATAATTTCGCGATTTTCTAAATCCACCTCCACGTGTAAAGCGGTAAAATGAATATCGCGCCTTTTTTTCCATGCACGATACGCGTTTCTGTTTTCTACGTTACCTGTGCTTCTCTTCTTCTGTTCTGTCATGCTTCGTGCCTAGTACTATGTTCAAATGTGATCAAATGAAAGTATTTAATCGGGCTCAAAATACAATCTCTCCGTTGTGCTCATCGATTAACAAAATTGGAGTTATCAAGTAAATGATCTTAATAACATCTTTTCAAAAACATCGCTTTTTCCCAATTGTGGAAAAATAAATGGGTGTTTTTGTCTGCCTTTTTTTTTAATACTACGATTCATAGCCAGCAGTCCCCTGGTACAAGACTAATTTTGAAGCATGCAATTGCTTGTAAAATTATACCAAGATAAACCCTCGCGTCTCGCTATTCAATATCCTTATGAATACCAAGCTCAGCGCGCCTATGAGGCCATCGTTGCAAAACATCCTAACGAGCCATTTGCGGCCATGTTCGAAATAGTTCAACACAAAGTCAACCTCACTCTTCAGTCGCTCGATACAGGTGTCAAAATCATGTATGTGGGTTTAGAATATAAGGCAGAACAATTAACCAAACTCAAATCTTTTTTTCAAACGAACACCGAACTTATTTTTGTACACGTCTACGCAAAATCAAACACGCTGTTTATTGCCCGCCCTTTTCGCCGCAAAGAATTTGTACGGGTAAGTGAATTACGTTTCTTATCCCAACTCGATACTTATTATTAGCTGTTGAGAACTAAGAACAAGCTCGTTTTTAGTTCTGCTATTTTTTACCCAATTTTAGTTCATGTCTCTTTTCCTCGCTTCTTTAAATTCTGGTAGTAATGGCAATTGTTACTATGTAGGTACCAGTACCGAAGCGGTGATGGTGGATGTGGGCCTCTCTTGTCGCGAAACCGAAAAAAGAATGGCACGACAAGGACTCGATCCTAAACTCGTGAAAGCTATTTTTATTACGCACGAACACAGCGATCATATCAAAGGTGTTGAAGTGTTTTCGAAGAAATTTCAAATTCCTGTTTACATAACCCCGGGCACACTTAATAATAGTCGATTACGCATTCAAACGCACCTCATTAGAGATTTTGCCAATCATGAAGAAATTTCGGTGGGCGCACTTTCTGTAAAAGCGTTTTCTAAGTTTCACGACGCAGCTCACCCACATAGTTTTATGGTATCGGCAAACGGTCTCAATGTGGCAGTGTTAACAGATCTTGGACATGCATGTGACAATGTCATTTCAGTATTTAAACAAAGTCATGCGGCCATTCTAGAAGCTAATTATGATCACGACATGTTAGAGAATGGGCACTATCCCTACTATTTAAAAAAACGGATTCAATCAAATGTGGGGCACTTATCAAATGATCAGGCCCTTCAATTGTTTTTAGAACATCGCTCACAACACCTCTCTCACCTCATCCTCGCCCATTTGTCGCGCGAGAACAATAGTCCGCAATTGGTTCAACAACTATTTGAGCAACACGCCGGTACAAGCAAAGTGGTGGTGGCTAGTCGCGACTACGAAACGGAAGTGTTTCGGATCACACATCAAAACGATCCAAATAGTGAACTGTCAGTATCTGCCGACGGAAAAAAACAAGTCCAATTGTTCTAAAAGATTCGTGTAGGTATCCCACATACGTCCAACCCTTAGGTCAGTCGGTGCATTTCCATTTCCTTGGCTTCTTTGATTACCATTGGAAATTTCTCAATTTTTACGGAGCTGCTATCTAAACCAAATGCTTTTGCTTCACTCAAGCTAAAATATTTCATTACAAAATAAATATTGAGAATAAATTTCTCCATCGTTGGCAGATCATTGTCGTAACTCAAGAATTTTTCGAGCACCACAAATTTAAAATCGCCAATCACATTGTTTTTGTTGAGTGATTGATAGCGGCTCGTAATATCCACTTCACCATTGGCCACCAAATCTTCTACTACTTTTCTAAATAGTAAATTAATCTTCGGTGCTATCCTAAATCCTAATCTAAAATCTACCCGAATGATTTCATCCCCACTAATGTGTTTTACCTTATACTCCATGCGGTAGGGTTCGTCCATTACATCCACGTGTAAGAACCAATAGATATCGGCTTTTTTTGGACGTTTTTGTAAAATAGAATAAATAATTTTTGATTCAATTTCTTCAGGATTACTAGCACTTGTCATGTACACCAAGTGTGTGGCATATTTAGTCATAGACTCATCATGACTAAGGTCAATCAATTTGCCCATGTGATCTGAGAGCCGCACCATTTCAACATATCGGTTTCTGATTTTTTTAGCGAGGTGATAAATGGTCATGATAAAAATTAACACCGCAGCAATGATCATTGTAATCCATCCTCCAACTAAAAATTTACTTAAACTCGCGCCCAAGAAGGCCACTTCAACTACCAAAAATAAGGTGATGATAAAATAAATGAAGTAGGGGTTATAGCGCTTCATGTGCATGTAAAAGTTGAGTAGCGTAGTAGTCATTAACATGGTTAAGGCAATGGCTAAACCGTAAGCATGTTGCATATTGGTGGACACTTTAAAATACCAGATCACCGCCACACAACCTAACATCATGACCCAATTTACAGATGGAATGTATAATTGGCCCTTTAATACACTTGGATGTTTCACGCGCAATTTTGGCCATAAATTTAAGCGAATGGCTTCGTTGATTAGCGTAACAGAACCACTGATCATGGCCTGTGAAGCAATGATGGTAGCTACAGTAGCTATGGCAATGCCATAGGGTAAAAAACCAACGGGCATCATGGCGTAAAATGGATTGTGTGTGGCAAAAGAAGAAAGATAGGCCCCATTATGTTGCATAAGCCAAGCGCCTTGTCCAAAATAACTCAGCAATAACATTGGCTTCACTAAGAACCAGGCCGCACGTATGCTGCGTTTGCCGCTTTGACCCAAATCTGAATACATGGTTTCGGCACCACTCGTACATAAAAAGATGCCACCCAATAACACAAAGCCTTCTGGATGTACCACTAACAAATCGTAGGCGTAAATAGGGTTTATGGCCGATAAAATGGACCAATCGTCGGCTACATATACTAAACCCAAGACCCCAATCATTAAAAACCAAATGGTCATGAGCGGACCGAATAATTTGCCAATAAAACTATTGCCAAATTGTTGCACGAAAAAGAGTCCACATAACAGTGCAATTACAATACCAACGGTATTTAAATCTTTATTGTAGTACCACAAACCTTCAACAGCTGCTGATACGGAAATAGAGGGACTGATCACGCCGTCGGCCAAGAGCGCGCCGCCGCCAATAATTGTAGGCACCAATAGCCATTTAAAGCGAGTGCGTTTGACTAAGGTGTACAAAGAAAAAATACCTCCCTCACCTTTATTATCGGCGCGAATGGTGAGTACAATGTATTTGATCGTGGTTTGCAGTGATAAGGTCCAGAACACTGCAGAGAGCGTGCCCATTACTAGTTGACTCGTAATTTGCTGTTCGCCAATTACAGCATTCATTACATATAGAGGCGAGGTGCCAATACCCGCGCAAATAAGACCGAGGGTAATGAGTAGGCTATCTAGTGTAACCTGATTGCGTTTTAATTTTGATGTTGCCAAGATGCGATGGTTAAAAGTACAAAACTATTCAATACCTGATCTTAAGTAAGTAGCTTTACTTATTTTATAAACGAGCTTATCAACCAAAAGTTTTTGGCAAAATGTTAAGGTGAATAGAAAATGGCCCAATCGCTTGTACATCATTGGGTAATGCAGTACTTTTCGCCAGCACATGAAAAAAATTATTCTCGATTGCGATCATAGAAAGACGGCCGATATGGGCCTGCTTTTCTTTTGTATCAATCTCGGAAAAAGTTTAACTGCCATTTTCGAAAAAGAAAACAAAGAACTGCTCCGTTATTTTGTGCGGCCAGACGAGCGTCATCGTTTTCTAGTGCCCAATGGCGCTGTTTATTTAAAAAAATGGTACAGTCGTTATTTGCTTTTGTTTAATTGGAACTGTGATATCTGGCATGCCTCATCGTATGGGGGGCGCTCGATACCACGCTTACCAGGTAGAACAAAAGTTGTTCTTACCGTTCACGAGTGGCCTGGCGAAGATCAACTCATCTCAGAAACTGAGCGAAATGAACATATAAAGCACCTAGGCAATTTAGTAAACAATAGTGATGTGATTGTGTGCGTGACCGAATACATTCAACGTCAAGTAAAACATCATCTAAAGGTGAACAACAAACCAGTTCATCTAATATTTAACGGCAGCAATGAAGTGCCAGATGCTCCGCCATACCCAGTTAAATATAAACCTTATCTCCCGTTCATTTTTAGCATTGGCGATGTGCAACCTAAAAAACAATTTCATACGTTAATTGCCTTATTAAAAGATCAAAACATAGAACTTGTTATAGCGGGAAGAATCTTAGATAAAGAATATGCCAGCGAAATTCGCCAACTTGCCTTCGACGCTAATGTGAGCGATCGCATCCGTTTGTTGGGGGCTATTAGTGATAGTGACAAAGCCTGGTACTATCGAAATTGCAGGGCATTTGCTTTTCCCTCAACTTCGGCAGGATCGGGGGCACCGCTCATGGAAGCCATGAAATATGGTAAGCCGGTATTTTTGAGCGATGGGTCAGGCTTGAGTGAAATTGGTGCTGAGGAATGTTTCTACTTTGAAAGTTTTGAACCGACGGAGATGTTTCAAACGTATCAAGAGGGACTCCAAAATTTTCAAAGGCTGAATATGGCAACACGTATGATGAGTCGCGCGCGTTTGTTTAATTGGGAAGATAAAGCAGCAGAATATGCCCAGCTGTACCGAAGTATTTTAGAGTAGTGCCCCCTTTCGAATTTTATTTCTTTTAATTATGCAGTATCTTACATCCTTCAAATGAGCACTGCTAAAAAAGCCATCAAAGCCACTTGGCTGAGTATTATTGGGAATGCGCTCTTAGCCATCATAAAAGGACTAGCGGGTGTGTTCGGAAATTCTTACGCGCTGATTGCTGATGCGATTGAATCTACTGCCGATATTTTTTCTTCCGTGATGGTCCTTTTCGGAATTCATTATTCAACACGCCCGCCAGATCGCAATCACCCCTACGGACATGGCAGGGCAGAACCACTCATTACATTTGTAGTGGTTGGTTTTTTAGTGGCTTCAGCACTCATTATTGGTTTTGAGAGTTGGCATAATATTCAACAGCCTCATGAATTACCACATCCATTTACGCTAGTAGTTTTGGCAGGGATTATTTTAACGAAAGAAATTTTTTTTCGGATCGTTCAAAAACGTGGACAAGAAACCAATAGCTCGTCACTAAAAGCAGATGCTTGGCATCACCGCAGCGATGCGATTACCTCGTTCACTGCTTTTATCGGTATTTCAATTGCATTGATCTTGGGTCCAGGTTATGAATCTGCCGACGATTGGGCAGCACTTGTTGCCAGTGGCGTTATACTATACAATGCTTACCTGATCTTCCGTCCGGCCCTCGGCGAAATAATGGATGAACAAGTGTATGGAGATTTAGTGCAAAACATCCGACAAGTTTCATTAGAAGTAAAGGGTGTTATTGATACCGAGAAATGTCATGTTCGAAAAACAGGTATGACCTTTCACGTAGATTTACATGTGATTGTAAAAGGTACCTTAACCGTTTGGGAGGGCCATGTGATTGCGCATGATTTAAAAGATCATCTCCTCAAATCATTGCCTGAAGTGGCCGATGTTCTCATTCACATTGAGCCAGATCAACATTAAATCAATAGTTTATTTTTTTCCTTCATTTTTTTTAGCAGCGTATAGCGCACGAAGTTTTGTTGTATTTAGTCAAACGTGCTGACTGGAGCACATTAGTACCTGAGCAATGCTAGTTCTCCGTTTTTATTTCTACATACAACTGTACATCGCAACACTTGCAAATTACTAATTGCCGTTGCCAAAATGTTTCCACAAAAAAATTCAAGGATTCAACAATTGCAGCCGCACTTTTGATACCAAAAAGTACTGTTTCTACATGGCAGCATTTATATAGATTCATCAAGCAAATATTCCGCTGATGTAAAAAATCAAAGTACTGGTTTTACTTTTTAGAGGACAAAAAAGGCGCAAAAGAACTGAATGTGTAAATTTTTGTCTCAGAATGGTCTGCAATCCTTTAATGACAAGGGTTTTGAAAGGAATTTCGGCACGATTTTTTAGCTCGTTTTTCTTAAAAATGTCGGAAAACCGACAAAATTTGAGCCGTCCGTGTCGGAAAACCGACATTCTGAGTCGATTTCGTGTCGGAAAACCGACAAAAAATTCAGTGAAAATGTCGGATTTTACGTATAGTAAAAACGAACTGCTTGGCTTAACTTTGGAACATTCACAATGAGTGATGAACTTTTTTCGAGGCGTCCCAAAGGCCTAAAACGCGAAAGTCTGCACCCCTGCAGACTTTTCGCTTTTTTTAGTACTCAATCCAGGTCTTTGGCAATAATATTGTTTTTGAGTGCATACAGCACCAAACCTGCTGAGGTTTTGGTTTTGGTTTTTTCATACAGAATACTTTTATAGCGTTCAATGGTGCGATCTGAAACGCGCAACTGCATGGCAATTTCTTTTGTGCCTTTGTCATCGCATATTAACCGCAAGGTATCAAGCTCTCTATCGGTTAATGCTGTGTCGTGAAACATCGGTGAAATGGCATTTGTAGCCAAGAGTTCTTTTACAATGTTTGGGGAGATTTTTTTGCTGAAAAAATATCCTAAATCATTCACCTCATGAATGGCATTAATTAAGGTTTCGAAATCAGAATTTTTAGGTAAAAATCCACGTGCACCTTTTTCAACTAAATCTTTAATAAATAATCCGTCAAAATGCATGCTCACCACCACCACTTTGCAGAGGGGATAGTTTTTTCTCAAATGTTCGAGAGCCTCCCAGCCGTTCATCACTGGCATTTCGAGGTCAAGGATAATAACATCAGGACGTTTTGATTTTACTAAATCAAGCAGCACTTTTCCATTATCGGCTTGCCCAGTGACTTGAAATTTACTTACTGTTTGTAAAGCTAGGGCTATGCTTTGACGCACTAAAATATGATCGTCGGCAATAACTATTTTAATTACTTGTGTCATTTGATATTGGTAATTCAATTAATATTTCTGAACCGTTAGTCACTTTTGAATAAGTGATTTTTCCTTTTAATAAGTTAATTCTATTGTTGATGCTTGTTAATCCTACGCCTCGTCCAAGTCTCAGCATTTCGCGCATGTTTTTATTGTCGAAAGGTACACCATTGTGTTTCAAAATTATTTTAATGGAGGCATCGTATTTCATAAAACCAATATCCACATGATTACAGTGTGCATACTTAATAATATTATTGATCACTTCTTGAAACAACCTTAACAAATTTAATTTACTGTCGAGATCAGGGAAAAGATCCGATTCTTTTAAATTGATTTTGTACTTGCAGGTAATACTGCTGCGACTATTAATTTTGGTCACTAATTCTTCAAAGGTGCGAATGAAGCCATACGATTGTAAGGTAACAGGGTATAAATCCCTACAAATACTGCGAATGTGCTCAATGGTTTCATCTAAATTTTCGAGCTCTTTTGAAAGGGGCTCACTATCCACTTTTTTCTGCTTTAAATAAAACGCAAATTTTGAAAGGTTTAAGGTAAGCATCGAGAGTTCGGCACCCACGCTATCATGTAAGTCGGCGGCAATGCGATTGCGCTCTAGTTCTTGGGTACTAATAATGGCTTTTAATAATTCGCTCTGTTGGGCATGGGCTTTGCGTTCTTGTGCGTTCTGCTGCTGCAATAAAATGCGTTTGTTTCGCTGATTGACCAATACAATCACCAATAACATACTGAGCAATGAAGCGCCCACAATGGCTATGTTTAAGGCCGTTACACCCGACATATATACATTTTGTTCAACACGATTTATTGCTTCTGCTTTGGTAGTAGTATTTCTTCTTTTACGTATTCTAGGCTTTTTTTGTGTGTAAAAACCGCCAGCGCTTCAGTAGAAATTCATTTTGCAAAACTAGTAATTTAGCGCAAGGCAGTGCTTATTATCCTTATTCTGACTGCAATTGTCGGTTTTCCGACACGAGCTGTCGGTTTTCCGACATTTTGTTGATTTACTTAAACAGTAATTTACACCCAGAAATTACGCAAATCTAAGGCCTATACGCACACAAATCAACGTTTTTAGTACTCAAATATGTACCTTTAAACGGAACTTTTAATCGTCGTTTCTCTTTTTACGATTCATGTTTGGTCAATTATTATGACAATTTTACTACTCACTATTTTTATTCTAGGGTATTTGATTATTGCCTTCGAACACCCCATTGGTCTTAATAAGGCCGCCACTGCTTTACTTACAGCAGGTTTGTTGTGGACCTTTTACATGCTTAGTTCAGGCGATGTACATCTTATTAATGAACAACTGTCGCATCACTTGGCGGAGCTCTCAGGCATCTTGTTTTTTCTGCTGGGGGCCATGGTAATTGTTGAGTTAATGGATGCGTATGATGGTTTCGACATCATTACTTCTCGCATCACTCAGCACAATAAAATGCGCTTGCTTTGGGTGATTTCATTCATCGCTTTTTTTCTGTCAGCTATTTTAGACAACCTCACTACCACCATCGTTATGGCATCCTTGTTGCGTAAGCTAATACGCGATGAAAACGACCGGATTTATTTTATTGGCATGGTGGTGATTGCTGCCAATGCAGGAGGCGCTTGGTCTCCCATTGGTGATGTTACCACTACCATGTTATGGATAGGCGGACAAATTACGAGTTTAAATATCATTAAGTCCTTATTTTTTCCAGCGCTCGTCTGCCTTATAGCGCCTTTGCTCATTGTGTCGTTCCGGCTAAAAGGGGTAGTCACACGGCCCGCTAGCGATCACCATCGCATTACCAATGCTTTGCCGCGCCATCATCAGATGATTGTTTTTGTTACGGGAATATCGGTTCTGGTGTTTGTGCCCGTATTTAAGACGTTTACTCATTTACCGCCTTACCTTGGTATTTTGTTTGGTTTAGGAGTGTTGTGGTTAGTTACCGAAATCCTGCATGGCAAAAAAGAGGATGAAGATAAACACCAACTCTCTGTTGTACATGCCCTTCGTAAAATTGATACACCGAGTATCCTCTTCTTTTTTGGTATTTTAATGAGTGTGGCTGTATTGCAGGCCTCCGGCATTTTACAAACCTTGGCAACGCAACTAAATCAGCACATTGAAAGTAGGGCGAGCATTGCGCTTTTGTTCGGGGGATTGAGTGCCATCGTTGACAATGTGCCTTTGGTGGCCGCCGTTCAAGGCATGTTTACGATGGACATGTTTCCAACCGACCACGCATTTTGGCACTTTTTAGCCTATACCACAGGCACTGGCGGAAGTCTTTTGATCATTGGCTCCGCCGCAGGGGTTGCCGCCATGGGATTAGAAAAGATAAAGTTCTTTTGGTACCTCAAAAACATTAGTCTCCTCGCGGCAATGGGATATTTAGCGGGGGCTACCGTTTTTTTGTTAGCCCATCAATTATAAGCAGCAAAACGAAAAAACTAGTTGCAAATTTAAGAAGCGAAGGGGGGAAGATGATACCCCCTTTTTTTTATTGTTTGGCACTCACTAATACGCCAGTGATGTATTTATATACAGCGTCCTTTTGTTCGTCGCTGAGTCTCGCTTTTTTGGCCATTCGGTCTAATATTTTCGGCCACTCTGCTTCCGATCGTGTTGTGATCACTTTTGAGCGATGGCAAGAATTACAACTACTGTAATAGATGTCGTGGCCTTTTTGAAGTTCTTCCATGCTCGCCATTGGAAATTTTGTTTTGGCGGCTGTTAATTGTTGTTCCGTTACGGCGTTTTCTAGCCCAGTTTTGCTGACCTTTTTTGAGCTGCAGGCCACTAAAAACAAGCAAAGTACCGCAGGTAAAAAAATATGTTTCATACGATTCGAATAGTTTATCTGCAGCAATTTATCGAATAATTCCTTTATCCAACATTAGAGGAAGATTACTTTTATTGACTAATTAAAGACACTGATATTTTTTTTTGTAGTTCAATTGTTTGAGTTCGACCGTAAATAGTGGGCTTTAGGCTAAATGCGCACACAAGATCACTTTTATGAATTAACTTTAAAACATCATGGATGTAGACTTAAACATACTGTTAGCCGACGACGACATTGATGAACACCTCTTTTTTAAAGAAGCCATCAATAAAATCAATATTGTGGGTCATAATGTAGTGTCGGTTTACGACGGCGTTCAACTACTCGATTACCTGCAAAGAAAGGGCATGTATAAGAATTCAAAAAGTCCCATGCCTGATTTGATTGTTTTAGATATCAATATGCCCCTTATGGACGGCATCCAAGCCGTTAAAGAAATTAAAGCCCTCGAAGCGTTAAAAGAGATTCCTATTTATATTCTCTCTAACTCAGGTAACGTTTCACACGTTAACACCTGCCGTTTATTAGGCTGTGCTGGCTACTTTCAAAAAACACCCAAAAACGATAAACTGACCGCCATCATCGAAACTATTTTAGAAAAAGAAGCGGCCAGATCTTAGCGAATTCAAAAAATTCTTACTGTCAAGTAAAAAATCTTCCATACTGCATATGGTAGTTTGAAAGATTTTTATATTTTGCTCCAAGAAGCCCACACGAACCCATAATCCGAATCGTGGACCTAGTACCCATGTCCCATTGATTACCCTGCCCTCTAGTAATTAACTGATTAATTTTTTCATGTAATGGAAGAAACGAAATGCTATTATGCTACGGCGCAATGTTTTGTGCGTACTGATGCGGGCTGTTTTCCTGAGCCCAATCTTCATCGCTATTTTCTGTTTACAAATTTTGATGAAGCAACTATTCAACTCGTCAATGAAGCTAGTCTGCGGGGCAACTGGCGATTAAAAAATGGTAATCGCGAGCGGTTTTCGTTCGATCGACTTTCTGTTTCAAATGGACGAGAGTTGGGAGAAATTACAGAGTACGTCGGACAGATTTACAAACGAACACCTGCTCGAAAAACCTTTGTCATTAGCCAAGTAGAGTTTTTAGAACAGTTAGAATTATTGGCGCCAAATAAACGACAACGTATGGCTTGATCAAACTTGGATCGTTTTCCATTTCCCCTGTCTAAACCAATACCAAGCCATTAAGGCTATTAGCGTCTCTGCAATGGGTATGGCCAAAAAAGCCCCAGTGCTCTCTAAGTGAAAGGTATAGGCCAAAAGATAACCTAATGGAATTTGAATGAGCCAAAAGCCAACGATATTAATAATGGTAGGTGTACGCGTGTCGCCCGCACCGTTTAGCGCTTGAGACATGACCATACTAATGCCGTAAAAAATATAGGCACTGCCAATGATTTGCAAGGCTTGTGTGCCATAAGCAATCACCGCTTCATCGTGCGAAAAAAAGCGAATGATGGGCGATGAGAAAAACAAAAAGATAAACATCACCACTGCCATAAATACAGCATTCAACTTCGCGCAGAGGTACACACTTTGTTGCGCGCGCTCAATTTGTTTGGCGCCTAAATTCTGACCCACCAAGGTAGCCGCTGCATTACTCAAACCCCAGGCCGGTAAAATAAAAAACACCACGTTGCGCATGGCAATTTGATAGCCCGCACTGGCAGTTGTTCCGCCAGTTTCAGCTACAAGGCGCGCCAATACAATCCAACTGCCACTGGCAATAATAAATTGGAGCGTGGCAGGACTAGCTACATGAATGATGGAACGAATGAGCGTAAAGTCTGTTTTAAAATAAGAACGTTTGATTTTTAAATTGCCCTTGCCTTTAAATAGGTAGATCAATTGATACACTACGCCCGAACTACGTCCAATGGTTGTGGCAATGGCGGCCCCGGGGAGTCCGAAAAAATGAATGAGAATAGGGCAGAGAATAATATTCATTAAACTGGCCAGCCACAAACTTTTCATAGCGATGGCGGCATCACCCGCGCCACGGAATACACCGTTGATTACAAAAATAAACATCACCGAAAGACTGCCGCCAAACATAATGCGTGTGAATGAGGTTCCCTCCCTCACCACTTCTTCTGAAGCGCCCATCAATACTAATATTTCAGATGAGAAATAAGCGCCGATGATACTCAATATAAGTGTCATGATAAACGCTATACGAATGGTTTGTGCACCCGCGCGGGCGGCATCTTCTGGATTTTTTTCGCCAATGCGGCGCGCTACTATGGCTGTGGCGCCGGTGCTTAAGCCAATGGCTAACGAATACACCAAGGTCATAAACGACTCCGTTAAGCCAACGGTGGCAATAGCATTTTGACCAAGCTTGCCTACAAAAAACATATCTACCAAAGCAAATACACTTTCTAAACTCAATTCAAGTATCATTGGAATAGCCAACAGTACTACTGCACGTGGAATGCTTCCGGTTGTAAAATCAAGTTCGCCACCACTGAGTGAGAGACGAATCAAAGACATTGTTTTTTTTAGAGAACTGGTACTCATAAAGGACGAATGGTATTAAGAAAATTTAAGGTATCATTTAGTGCAATACTGGAAAACTGAGCGCTAAGATTTTTTATAACGCAATACAGTGATGCCACAATCAAATTTTTCTGCAGCTTGCAATTGCATGGGCAGCGTAGTGGTAACCCGGTCAAAAATCTTCATTCCTTTACCAACAATAGCTGGATTGATAAATAAATGATACTCATCAATTAGGTTCTCTTTGATTAATTCAGCTACAAATTCTGCCCCACCGTACACGATAATATCGCCACCAGTTTCTTGTTTCAAGCGTTCGATTTCTTCCTTCAAACTTAAATGCGCAACGGCCGAATTTTTCCAAGCGCCTGTTTTTAGATTCTCTTCGGCATGTGCTGGCCTGCGCGAAAAAACAAGTTTTTGTGTGTCCACCATTTTGTGTCCAAATTCATCTGCCGTAGCGGGATCATTCACATAGGCCTGCCAATGTGGAATAAAGCCTTGCGCCAAATGATGTCCCATCACAATGAGGTCTACTGGTGCAGTCAAGTTTTTTACATAGTCCTTTAGGGGCTCATCCCAATCCCAAGTCATCCAATTCATTTCACCTTCTGGGCCTGCAACGCAGCCATCAAGACTCAATTGCATTTGTAATTTTAGGCGTCTCATTATTTTTTTTCCAACTTGTTTTTTAAATTATTGAGACTGATTTCAAGATCTTTGCCTAACATTTTTTCGAGGTTCAACAGTGTTTGCATCACCTTGGCCACAAAATTGCGTTCGTTGTGAAAGCCCCATTTTACTAGGGTTCCAGTGCCTGATGGAGAGGTAATGATATAGGACTTAGCCAGACCGGCAAATGGTTTGTAGAACGTTAAGTCATAGTCAATGCGTGCCAATGGCGAAACACCTACTATTTTTTGTACGCCTTCGCCCACATTTTTAACATCAGAGGTCCATTTACTATTAAATCCCACGGTACCGTCTTCTCCCGTGTATTCTATCTTTACATTCGGGTCGGTCATGGTCCACTTATTAAACTCACGGTGGTGCCTAAGTTTTAAAACATACGCAAACACATCTTCTATTGGTCGGTTGATTTGAATCTCTTGTTCAATGCGGGCTTCTTTTCCTAGGAACGAGGCGCGAATCAAGACTAAGGTAATGAGGCCTAAAATAATATATACGACAATCATAAAGGGGTCTTTTTAATGATTAGTTTTTTTGAATTGTTTTTCGATAATAAATATAGGAAATGATTCCAATTGTTAAAGGCAAAAATACTGGTGCCCAATCTGAAACGTGTTTTCCGCCTGCTGCAATACAATAAATGGCGCCAATTAAATCATACATTAATCCAGCATAGGCCCATTCTTTAATGCCTTTAAAACCTGGTACACAAATGGCGATGACACCCAAGGTTTTTGCTATCCCTAAAAAAGGTAAAAGATAGGCTGGTAATTGAATGTCGGCAAACCCTGTAATAGCCATGTCTACAGACAGAATGTCTGGGATGGCAGACAGTAACATAAAGGCTGCGAATAAGGCCGTGAAGATGCGATACGGCCATTTACTTTTGGTAGTTGTTTGTGTTTCCATTTTTTATTTTGTTTAAAATTTTAAAATCCAATTCATGCCGTATTTGTCACTCAACGCGGCTATTGTTCCATCAAAAAAGGTGTGAGGTGGATGGGTAATTTTTCCACCTTCTGCAAGTCGTTCAAAAAACTGCCGCAATTCTTTTTCAGTGCTGCATTCAAGCGCCAATGAAATGGCATGCGCTGCCATGTGCCCGTCGGCACTTCCCATATCAGAGCCCAATAATTCAAGTGAATTGTTTTTTAGATAGGCATGGAGCACAAGGTTTTGCGCCTGTGCTGGCCACTGCGCGTGCATGGGTGATTCAGCCACGGTCAAACAATGTAAGTGGCCTCCAAAACACGTTTGGTAAAAACGCATGGCTTCGTCGCAATTGCCTTTAAAACTTAAGTGTACTAAAATGCGATTTGTCTTTTTGGACTTTGTCGGTGTCATGTTTTAAAAGTAGCACCTGGCCCTTTTTTAAAGGGGGTGAAAGTGCGACACAAGAGGGACTTGATAGCGACATTTTTTTTCACTTACTTAGTTGCTTAAACCCGTTTCGTATGACGCACAAAAAAAGAATTTCTATTCTTGTTCCTCGCGGTGCAGCATCTTTGAGCTGCATTGAGGGGTCGGCGAAAGCTTTTGAGATTGCCAACGAATTTTTGAGACAAAGAAAACAAGCCCCATTATTTGAAGTGAATTTGGTGGGACTTGATGAGTCGCCCTGCGTTTACGATCGTTTTTTTTGTGTTCAACCCGATGTTACAATTGAAACTGCAAAGCAGTCTGATTTAATTATTGTGCCAGCGGTTAATGGGGTCTGGGAAGAAGTGATTAAAATGAATCAAGAATTTTTTCCATGGATTCGTGAGCAACATAAAGCAGGGGCAGAAGTAGCAAGTTTGTGTGTGGGAGCATTTTTATTGGCTTCAACGGGTTTATTGAATGGCAGACAGTGTTCAACACATTGGTTAGGAGAAGATGATTTTAGAGCGCGTTTTCCAGAGGTAGAACTTGTGGCCGATAAAGTGATTACCGATGAAAAAGGATTGTACTCGAGTGGCGGTGCCATTTCATTTTGGAATTTATTACTACACATCATCAGTAAATACACCGATCGCAGCTTGGCAATACAAATTGCAAAGTATTTTGAAATAGAAATTGATCGTTATAGTCAGTCCTCTTTTATTATGTTCAGAGGCCAGAAAGAGCATGAAGATGAGTCCGTAAAAAAAGCACAAGAGTTTATCGAAAATAATTTTCAAGATCGTTTAACGGTTGAACAACTCGCCGATATGTTTGCTTTAGGTAGAAGGAGCTTGGAACGTCGGTTTAAAAAAGCGACAAATAATACGGTGGTAGAATATATACAACGCGTAAAAATTGAAGCAGCTAAAAAAAGTTTTGAATCGAGCTCAAAAAATGTCAGCGAAGTGATGTATGATGTGGGATACAATGATACTAAGTCGTTTCGTTCAGCTTTTAAAAAAATATCTGGCCTTTCTCCCCTAGAATATCGAAATAGATACAATAGCCGGGCCGTTTAAATTTGCAGTATAGTGTCAAAACAATTAATTTCGTCGTATGGAAATACTATTAATTTTTATTCTAGGATTTTGGGGACTTTCGTATGTGATTGCAAACAATCCACACGACAGACAGGTGTAATCTGCTGTGAAGCAGAAAACAAATGAAGAGCGTTTATTAGGCCTCATTGATGAGGTCTTAAATACGCGCTCAGATCCCAATCAATTGCAGGTGACAGAGGAGCAGATGCTGAAATTACAGCGTTTGCATCCTAACACCTTATCCGAATGGCGCGATGAAACGGGGCCCTTGATCTGGGTATTGCTCATTCCCACCACACAAGATTTGATGCAAGCGTTTCTTGAAGGCCGTATTTCAGAAACGCAATTGCTCGATCAAACACCCAATTCTTCTAGTTTAGACGCTTTGTATTTATGTTCCGCCATTGCCTTACCAGAGATCAGACAGCAAGGGAAAACCACAGCGCTTTGTAGCTCAGCCATTAAAAAAATGATGGACAACTTTCCCATTCGCTCACTGTTCGTGTGGGCTTTCACAGAAGAGGGAAGGGCTCTTGCACTAAAATTGGCAGAAACCTTCAAACTGCCCCTTTTATTTAAAAATTGACCAGAAAAAGGGGGTTCTACAAATTGTAGCAAGACTCCGCTCCGAGGCATCTTACATTTACGGTACAATGAATCGTACCATATTTCAAAATTTTGACCAGTCTCAGCGTCTGCAAGCGCTTTGGAACGAAGGCGAAGTCATTGCGCAAAAACAATACTATGATACCAATATCACCTTATTTTTATTGGATGATTTTTTTGTAGAAGTTTTTTTCAGTCCAGCGCTCAATGAGGTCAGTAGTATCGCCATCCAAGAGCACCCACAAATATTATACGCTTACGTTACCGACCTTGATTTGTCGGAGATAGAGAAGTTGCTGCAAGCATAGCTATTAATTATTATCAATTAAATATTCCGAGTTCTTTGTGCCGTGTTTGATCGGCCAATCCAAATTATCACCTCCGATAAAATAAATTGGAATAAAATAGATAGATCTTATAAAAAATAGGTAATAACTGATCTATAGCACCCAGAATAATTAATAATCAATAGCTAATAATTAATCGCTACGCGATACCCCTCTGCTTCTTAATATTCTCGTAAGATTCTTGGAGTTTTTGGAATTTTTCTTTGGCGCCTTTTTGATATTCTTCGCCCATGTGAATGACTTTGTCTGGATGATAGCGAATGGCCATTTGACGGTAAGCCTTTTTAACTTCTTCATCCGTAGCGCTCGGCTCAATTCCCAATACATGGTAATCTGCCTGAGCATCGCGGTAAAACATACTCTTGATGCTTTCAAAATCAGAGAGTGGAATTTGTAATCGTTCAGAAATTTGACGGAGCACATTAATTTCTTCATCAGCCACATGCCCGTCGGCTTTTGCAATTCCAAATAAAAAGTGGAGCAATTGAATTCTTACTTCCAATTGCGTACGCATTACAATATCGCCACAAATTTTATCAAGTGGAATATTCGGACTGTCCAAAAAATGTTTGAGCATGCGCAGATGTTGCGTCATGTATTGCTCGCCAAATTGGCGACTAAAAAAACTCTTGATGTAATCGAGTTCAACTTTTAGAGGTCTGCCATCAGCCTTCATAACAGCGGCAGAAAGCGCTGTGAGCATGGTGGCAAAATCTTCATGCGAACGTGATGATTGCTGACGGTAATAGTTAAACACATCGTCAGTATTTGTTTGACCATTACTGTTTTTAGAAATGTTGAGACTGTCAATATACGAACCAACAAAATAACCAATGATGGCACCAAAAAAATGGCGACCTAAAAGGAAAAAGCCGACAAAGGCTCCGATAAATTTAAACACTACAGATGTTTGTTAAAAATGCGCTACAAATATAGGATTTTGCGGGAGGGGGAATCTAAAAGCTGGATGGGCGGTGCGAAAACAATTGCAAAATATTTGAAAAATTGTGGTTTATGTTAGTAAACTCTTTCACCAAAGCGACGTTCTCGGTTGTACCTTCATTAAAAATCAAGGAGTATGGGCCAGCAAAAAACAATATTGATGTTTCGTTCAAAGTCCTATGAAGTGATTTTGGAAAAAGGACAAATCTCATTTTCCGAAAAAGCAACAAGTTCGGCGCCTACACAGCTAGATGCGGGAATAGCTAAGCGTATTAAGAGCGTAGAAAAAGCGAAATTAAAAGTTCAAAGTTTTTTGATGCGTTCACCCGATCCGGGCATGACGTTTTCAGACTAAGCTGCGCGCAGGCGTAGTGACTTATTTTGAACGCGTTTCGAGCGTATTTGTTTGAGTTGAAAATCCATAATGTCTTTTAAGACCTCTTGATACATGTAATTTTGCGGGTAATTTGGGTTGAAAGACCATTCTCTACTGGCTCTTTCGTTTTCAGAACTGATTAGAGTCCAAGAAATCACTAAGCGCTCATCTAATTCTTCTAAACTCAAGATATGACGATCGGCATTCACTTGCATCTTTACGACTATGTGTCCTGGACGGGCTTTCACTATTTGGGCATTTCGGCGGTGAGTCAATAATTGATATAAAGTAGCATATTTTTCAAGTAGAGCAGTGCTGTTTCCTTCAATTGATTTAAAGTAACGCCAAAAACCCAAACCGGCTACCGATACAACACATAAAGAGGCAGACGTTATTACAATCATGGCATTCATTTCTTCAAAGATAATAAGCCTTGAGCAGTCAAAATTGTAATTTCGCTGAATGCCGCCCAAAATTAGACCAGCAAGAGTGCTTCAAGTACCAATTTTTTTTGGCAAAAATGACAGATTTTTCTGCTAATTGTTCTATTTATTTCTTTGTTCGAGTGGATCGAACTTGGCGCAGAGTGAATCTTATTTTACGATGAGTTTACGCACTTGCGGCACTTCATTTCCGTTTTTGAAGCTCAGATAATATAAACCTGATGGTAATTCTAGACGTCTATTAAGAATTGTTCTTCCCGCAGGTGCAGAAATAAATTCTGTGCGCACAATTTGTCCTGTACTAGATCTGATTTCAATTTCTGCTTGAATAGCATTGCGACTCAAATCAATTTCGATCATTACTTCATTGTCCGCTGGATTTGGAGAAAAACTAAAATCATTTTTTAAACTACTTGCGCATCCATCTTCAATAATTGGATAAGTTTTTTGTTGTCCGTTAACATCTACTTGTACCAAACGGTAATAAGCTTTTTGTTGCAGCCTGAAGTCACTCGCCATATAGTTTTGAAGAGAAGACCCTCTCTGTGAAGGCAAACGTTTTATTTCCTTCCATG
This sequence comes from Vaucheria bursata, assembly GCA_032358265.1. Lineage (NCBI taxonomy): Eukaryota > Xanthophyceae > Vaucheriales > Vaucheriaceae > Vaucheria > Vaucheria bursata. The sequence goes on from JAULBW010050548.1 coordinate 31,421, forward strand.
TCAATCCGTCCTCACTTTTTTCAAGACTAAAAAACGCATTGTTCTTTTCGGTTAAGGTCGTCCACATTAATCGCACACTGTCTTGATCACAATTACTTGTAAATTCTTTGAGTTCAACAGGTAAAGGATTCAAACTTGATTTTGAACCTAAAGTAAAGGGACTGAAACCAGTGATTGGTCCACTCGAAATTACAGTGCCACTCGTTGTATTGCCAGTTGTGCCACCATTTCCATGATCTTTCCATTTTACTTGACCAGCGTCCCAACGGGTTACAATTAAATCGGAGATATTATTTACACCACAGCTATTCACGTCCCAAGATAAAGTCACGTTAACTACAGAAGACCCACCCGTGCGATCAACGCGCCAATATTCACAACGGCTAATGTGATCGATGGATACATCTTTGCTGGTATGAATAAAACTACCGCTTGGATCTACATCAAAGTACTCTGCCCTAAAATTATCTGTTGCTAGTACGGGTGCTGAAATTCCAACGGGACGATAAAGGCCGGAAGCACCAATAGGAAACGTAAACGCTTGATTGCCAAATTTTGTAACACTTCCGTCAACGTAACTACTATTAGAGGCTCCTGTTGCAGTTGCGCCATTCAAGATTTGTAGCGTGCCTGTTGATACGATAATTCCGTCAATAAAATTTAAGTTGTTGGAGACGCGGTGCAGGCCTGGAGTGACGTAAACAGTTGATCCATTATTTATTTCGAGGTTATAGATCGTTTGTGTTGCCACGCTGATAATGCTTTGAGAGCTACTGCCAAGCATGCGGATTCTGCCAGTACTCGGCACAAGTGTACCGTTATTGATGAAATCACCATAAACATCTAAATCAAAGCTTCCGCCAAACGTGAGTGAAGAGGGGCCAATTGCCGTAAGTGTGCCAGTTGTAGTCACAGATGGCATAATGGTCATGCTTCTACACGTTGCGCCACTGCTATTAATCGTGGGCTTAAAAATGACACCGCCGGCTGGAATTACGATATCGTCGGTAGTACTTGGCAAACTCCCACCACACCAATTTGTAGTGGTGGACCAGCTTGTACTTGTACTCCCAGCCCAAACGATTTGTGAAATTGGTGCTGGCGTAAAGCTAATGTTTAGACTGGATGTGCCCGTTGTTTGTGTGTGTCTGATTTCAACGGTGCTCGTAGTGGTAAGTACGCCATACCAAAGCGATATTGAGTGAGTAGACGAAGGGCGTGTTGCTACTTGAGATCCGTTTATAAATATCGTAACGGCATCATCATTGCCCAACACTTGAATGGAGTAGGCGTTGCAAGCAAAATTCTGGCGTTTGTATATTATAGACCAGTTACTGGCAGGCATGGTGCAACCTCTATACGCCAAACCATTCGTACTATTTGCAGTAGATGGCAGCGCATTTGCAGCCCAACGTGTGGTTGTGTTAAAGTCGTAGCCGCTTGCGCCAGAGCCGTCTTCAGTATAATAGCCGTAGTAGTTCGCAAAACCTGTGGTGGCGTAACAATATGCGTTCCATGTTCCAGTCGGAAACACAGTGGGATTGATCAACGGCACTACCGTTACATTTACAGTGGCGGTAGAGGTAGCGCAGTTATTGCTGCCCGTTACCGTATAAATGGTGCTTACCGTTGGCGTGGCAACTGTTGTATAACCATTAACTGTACTAATGCCTGCCGGTGGCGACCATGTGTAGGTGTTGGCGCCAGTAGCTGTTAGCGTGTATATTTCCGCCGCACAATTAATAGTTGGCGTTAATGGAGTAGCAGCGGTAGAGGGCAAAGGGTTTACGGTTACAGTATTGCTATTGGCAGCTGTACACGACGTAACAGCGTCAGTTACTGTGCAGGTGTAAATTGTCGTCGCCAATGGGCTTGCTATTACAATGGTACCAGTTGTGGTATTGAGATTCGCGGGGGGCGTCCAAGCATAACTTAGCCCTGCCACAAAGCCTGCTGTGAGCGTGCCAGAGGTGCCAGCACAAATAGTAATGGGGGGACTCATAACTGGGAAAGTCACAATCGAAAAGGTAACCGCCAAAGAACTGTTTCCTGCGGTTTGCAATTGACGAAGTTCTACTGTACTTGATGGCCCTAAGAAGCCCGTCCATGCGCCCACGTCAATGTGATTAGCGGTGGCATGTGAAAAAACAGAAACGCCATTGATCAGTAATGTGATACTTTCATCGTGATTCAAATCAATACGATAATAGCCACAGGTAAAATTTGTACGCTTATGAATGAGCCCATGATTGCCAGTAGCAATGTTACATCCTGTGTAAGCAGCACCAGTGCTGGCATTGGCGTTACTCGGTGTAGAGTTTGTGGCCCATCGGGCGGTTGTTGTGAAGCTTAGATTATTTTCAGTGTAATTTCCAAACAAAGTGGTTAGACCGGAACTGCTATAGCAGAACACATTCCAAATATTATTTCCAAACGCCGTTGGTGAAGGTGTTGCTGGTATGTTTTGCACAATTACCTGCCTGGTTGTACTCAAGGTACTACAGTTATTACTAGCAATCATCGTGTACGTTGTTGTGATGGTTGGATTGGCAACAACTGTATAACCCGTAGTGGCACTTAGCCCGGTGGCTGGTGTCCAAGTATACGTTTGCCCCCCCGTTGCAGTAATGGTTGCGATGGATTGACCGGTACAGATGGTACTGGTGCTGATGCTTGTATTTGGCGCAGGCGCTGCCGCTACAGTTACAACAATTGAATTTGCAAACACAATACAAGTGCCAGAATACGCAGAAATGACATACGTAGTATTACTCGTTGGATTGGCAATTGTGGTGGCAGAAGTTGGACTGACAACCGTTGCCGACGGTGTCCACGAATAAGTAACCGCTAAAGTGCCAGTATTAATAGAGGTAAGGGAGGCATTGCTAGCTGAACAGACACGCAGCGCAGGGCCAACCACCAATTCATTCAACTTTGTAAAGGTGACTTGCAAGTTTCCCTGTGGACTTAAATTAGAACTTCTAAATTCCACATTATCGGTATTTTGAATCACACCTGTCCATGCGTTTGTATGAGCATCACAACATGTTGTATGTTGAAATACAGTCACCCCATTAATGAGCATGTACACTTCATTTCTATGTGCAGGAATAGCCACTTGGTAATATCCGCAGGGAATGTTTGTTCTTTTGTAACTGTAAGAATAAGTGCCTGTTGGTATCGCGCAGCCACTATACGCGCTGCCACCCGTAGCATTGGCAGCGCTCGGACTAGCCGTGTTTGCCCAACGCGTTGTTGTATTAAAACTCAAGGAGTTTTCGGTATAAAATCCCCTGTAATCTGATACATAATCATTATCGCCACCAAAACAATGAACGAGCCAATTTGTAGTGCCAAACAATGCTGGATTACCAGCAGGAGCAACAACAGTAATGTTAGCGCCATTATCTGCACTCGTTAAAGCCGGACTATTTGTCGAAATCCGAATGCGATAATTTGTCCCCGCTGCCTGCGCTGGCGGAATGGTACAGCTGATGGTATTTGATGTTACAGAAGCTAAGGTGCCAATCACAATTGGGCTGGCAAAGCTCCCTGCGGCGTTCGACAATTCAACGGAGTACACATTCGCACTCGGTACGTTAACAAAATTACAAGACGACTGACTGAAGTTGACAGTAAACGTTTCTCCTCTGCAAAAGGACGTCGCACCCAGTATTGGCTGATTGATTGAAATGTCGAAAAACGTAAGATTTGCCCCATTGTCTGAGCCACTCACAGGTGGATTGTTACTAATTACACGCACCCGATACAAATTACTGGTTACCAGCGTTGATGGAAACGTACAGGAGATAACACCGCCTAAGGTAGAAGCCAGTGTGCCAATAGTAACAGGCGTTCCACCAAAAGAACCAGATGGATCAGACACTTGTGCTGAAAATACATTAGCGGCTGGGGTATTTGAAAACGTGCCAGATATGGTATAGGTGACATTGACGGTTGCCCCTGCACAATAGGTGCCTGTAGCTGCCGGTGCAGTCACACCAATGGCTTGCGCACTTAAGCGCTGCGGATAGACCCCGAAAAAAATGCAGACTGATAAAAATAAAAAGATGGCGTTTGTTCTACTTTGAAACAGAACTCCAGCGTGACTGAAAAACTTGTTCACACTATTCAATTGAGTGGTGTTCATACCTACCGAGCATTTTTAATGTATACGACCAAACACAGTATATGTTAGACGGATAACCATTAAATATAGTTAAATAAAGTGGTTTTCCACTAGTAGATGCAGGAACTTACTAGCATTTGCTTGTCAAATTCTCCCCACAAAAAAAAGAGGGTGTGCCGCGTCCAAAATCAAAAGAAAGGTGTTATTCAATTTCTCTCATTTCGACGGCTCAATTTGATACAGTTCGATGCCATAGGGAGAGAATTCTTTAATAATGCAACGATTCAAACCAAACAGCTTTTCTTTTCCTTTTTGGTAATCCACTTTATCAACAAAGGCGTTTAAGTAAACGTAGTAATGAGGTGTTTGAGATGCAGCTTGAGCATCAACATCCGAAATTTCTAATTCGGGGTAAAGAGCGTCTCTATAATACTCCAAACTCTTTCTCATTACCCAAGTGCATTGAACTTTGGCCTTTGCACCTGCTTCACGTGTATAAATAGTAGTCACCAAGGCTTCACTTTTTGAATCAAAAAACCAAATACTTGTGTGAGACACATTACACAATCTTAAAAAATTGATACTCGAACCTATTAGAACTGCAATGATCATCGCACGTCGGGCAGGATTTATGGAATCAATATTCCAACCATAAATTAGTACTAGAAAAAACAAAGGATAAAAAAACACTGCTGTACGGTCAATTAAAAATAAATTTCCCAAAAGGAAGTATTGCGCATAGAGCGAACAGATACTTAGTACAAGCACCGCGAGTATTGCAATGCCAGGGCTCTGCAGTTTATTGGGCTGAGTAAGGTGCAGAATGGTGCTGCCTCCGACCATGATTAAAAATAAATTTAGTGCCAATCTTATTTCCCATCCAGCCATCATACTACCGCCATAATATTTTGCCAGAGATAGTAATGTGTCTGTATAAAAACCAGTTGAACCGCCATAATATAAACTATCGCTCTGTTTCAATCTAGTAATAGGTACATACAACAGTGCGGTCATGACCACCACAAATACAAAAAGCGGACGATAATTGTGCCATTGAAACCGAGTGTTTTTCTTTACCATCAAAAAAAGATTAAAAGCTAAAATCGCCAAAACGAGATGAAGGAAGGAAAACGAAGAGACCAGTGCAAGGCCTAAAAATAAAAGTTCAAGCACCAAGGTTTTTCGACTTTGCTGCTTGCTAAATAGTGTCAGATAATATAATGCACCCAGTGTAAAACCCATTGCTAGTCCGTACCCACGGGCTAGCGAAAAAAATTCTAAAAGAAAAGGGTTGAACAAAAGGACTGAATAAGCGATTGGCGCCATCCAATTTTTTAATTCTGAACAAAGTTTCCAGCTATACCAAATATAAATTACTGAAGCGAGCACATTCGGCAAACGTGCCACAAAAAGTGTATTGGGTAAAATTTTAAAAAGGGTTTTGATCAATACTGAATTCAACAAGTGATTATTTGCATCACACGATTCATACGACCAAAGTTGAAAATACGTTTGTGGCACAAATTCACGTAGCGTCCACACTTCGTCATAAGTGATGCCAATTAGGATGGCCCGACAGAGCACATAACCGAAACACGCGAGCGCTAAAATTAAAGCTATGAGGGAGCGAGCAGACATACGTATACGAGACGAAGATGCTGCAATTTAAAGAAAATAGAAGGTTATGTTGAATTAGAATGGCGGTTCGTTAAAATCTTCAATATCGTTTTTGCGTACGATATCCGGACCTTGTTCTTCAATTTTATCCCAATTTTTAGAAGCTACCGTTTTAGTACCTGCGTTTAAGAAATCAGAATTTTGCTCTAATCCTCCGGTAGCAGCGGCTTGTGGATATCCAAAGTCTTGCCCCTCGGTATAATCCAAATCGGCAAACTTGGCAAACTGACCTAAGAAGCGCAGTTTAACTGTCTCTAACGCACCGTGACGGTTTTTTGCAATGATCACTTCGGCACGTCCACGCGTTGGCTCATTGTTTTCATCGACTTCCATGCCGTAGTATTCAGGACGGTAGATAAACATTACCATATCGGCATCTTGTTCAATGGCACCAGACTCACGAAGGTCACTGAGTTGCGGACGCTTACTGCCACCCGGACGATTTTCTACCTGGCGACTTAATTGAGACAAGGCAATAATGGGAATTTCTAATTCTTTGGAAAGACTTTTTAATCCACGTGAGATCTGTGAAATTTCTTGTTCACGATTGCCTTTGCCATCAGGGCCACCACTCATCAATTGTAAGTAGTCAATAATAATGAGCTCAACCTTTTGATTTTCTTTTAAACGACGGGCTTTGGCACGGAGTTCGAAAATCGAGAGAGCCGGCGTATCATCGATGTATAAAGGCGCTACCGCCAATTTTTTAATCCGTTCGTTCAATTGAACAAATTCGTGATTATCGAGATTTCCTTTTAAGATTTTATCTTGAGCAATTTCCGTTTCACTTGAAATGAGACGTTTTACCAATTGTAAACTACTCATCTCTAAAGAGAAAATGGCAACCGGTTTATTAAATTCTACCGCTGCATTTTTCGCCATAGACACAACGAAGGCGGTTTTACCCATACCGGGACGAGCTGCAAGAATGAGCAAGTCTGATTTCTGCCAACCACCTGTAATACGATCTAATGCTGTAAATCCGCTCGGTACTCCTAAGAGACCATCTTTTTGATTGGCAGCGCTTTCAATTTCGGTAATGGCTTTTGCAATGAGGGTACTCATTTTATCGTGCTGCTTGCGCACGTTGGAATCGAGAATTTCAAAAATGTTTTTGGTCGTCTCATCCAATAATTCAAACACATCAGTACCGTCTTCATACGCAGTCTTGATGGTTTCTGTACTCAAACGAATCAATTCACGTTGTAAATATTTTTGCGCCACAATACGGGCGTGAAATTCAATATTAGCACTAGAGGCAATCCGATTGGTGAGTGCCGACACATAATAGGCGCCGCCAACAAACTCAAGCTCGCCAGTACGTTTTAATTCTTGTGTTACCGTGAGAATATCAACTGGCTCCGAACGGTTAAAAAGGGCAATCATAGCCGCAAACACGCGTCCGTTTTGTTCTTTGTAAAAAGCTTCCGGACTAAGGATGTCAATCACATTGCTGAGTGCTTCACGTTCGAGCAACATGGCACCCAATACTGCCTCCTCAAGCTCAACAGCTTGTGGTGGTAATTTTCCGATCTCATTTGGGGTGTTAACGGGGGAAGTTAGTAATCTCTTTCTCGTTTTATTCTGGTTCTCTTGATTCATAATTCCTTACGCGGGAGGCAAATGTGCAACATATCTACCTGATAATAAATTTACGGCATAATCGATCTTATTCATAACTTGTGCATAAGTATATTCCCCTTGTCAGAGCCCATGAATAGTAGGCTCTGGCGAACCTCCTACCTGTTCATAAGAATAAAAATCAATTATTGACAAGGGTAATGTTAGCGGATTGTTAATTGTTTAAAGCCTTTCATTTTCAATTAATTAATCTTTAGTAGGGAAATTCGTCATTTGAATTCCTACAAATTTTGATATGAAGGTCCTGCTGCTCGATAGTAATCATTCCATTCTTCACGAACGCCTACAGGCTGCGGGTTTGCACTGTGATTTGTTTTGGGAAAAGCCCAGCGATGAACTACGCAGCATCTTGCCCGAATACGATGCTTTAGTCATTCGTAGTCGCTTTAAATTAGACGCCTCAGTCTTAGCAGTATGTACTAAATTAAAGTGCATCGGACGTGTTGGTGCGGGCATGGAAAACATTGATGTAGCGTTTGCAGAAGCTCAAGGTATTCGCTGTCTCTGCGTGCCAGAGGGGAACCGTGATGCTGTGGGGGAACATGCTTTGGGGATGTTACTCATGTTACTCAATCATCTCAAAAAAGCAGACCATGAGGTACGTAACGGTATTTGGTTGAGGGCAGAAAATAGGGGGACAGAGATTTGCGGAAAAACCTTGGCCATCATTGGCTACGGCCAAATGGGGAGCAGCTTTGCTCGCAAACTCAGTGGCTTCGATTGCCGCATTTTGGCCCATGATAAATACAAATCAGGGTTCTCAAATGAATTCGTCAAGGAAGCCAGTCTCCAACAAATTTTTGAAGAGGCGGATATTCTCAGTCTGCATTTGCCTCTCAGCGCAGAAACCACCTATTATTTTAATGCCGAGTTTTTGGGCAAGTTCAAAAAGCCCATTTATGTAATTAACACCGCACGTGGCAAGTGTTTAGAAACAGAAGCACTGGTACAAGGATTAGAAACTAATCGCGTGCTAGGTGCCTGTATAGATGTATTAGAGTACGAATCGGTATCTTTTGAAGCACTTGATCCATCGAGCTTGCCGGCACCCATGCAATACTTGTTGAACTCTGACAAAGTTATATTGAGTCCACACATTGCGGGTTGGACCCACGAGAGTAATTACAAAATGAGCGCCTTAATTGCCGATAAAATGATTGCTGTTCTAACACCTTAATTTAAAGTGTACACAGGAGAACTGATGGTATTGGATTGGTGTTTTTGAATGTCCACCATAAAGACCTCAAAGCGCACCAATTTTACTTTATCTGAAGGTCTGAATTGACGCATTGGCAGGTAGAGGTCGCCGTAAATGGATTTCTTTTTATAATACCCATTGGCAGGTTGTAAAATGGAATAGGGTACATTGGTGACATCGTATTTGTTGGAGTCTGGGTTAAAGGTAAAGATGCGACAAATCAAATTCGGCTGATCTTTGCTGGTGTTGTTAAACAAATCACCATCGCCATCATTGTATCTAAAAATCACCACGGCAGTATCACGAGTACCTTGTCCCGCCACTTTTCCAAGGGGCGTTACATCTTTAAATTCCAGTGAAGGCACAGGGTCGTTACTGGGTTGCTTCACGCAAGACATAGCAAAAACTGCAATAAATATGAAGAGAATTAAGTGCCTCATGAGTAATTCAAAGTAAATTTACAAAAAATCGAGGCCCCCTTAATTTTGAGCGTGTTAAAAAACGAAAATATCTTCCGCACACAAATTTCTTTAAATGAATTTGAAGACCTGTGTTTGGCCACGTTTGAGCATCAAGCCTCGCACAGTCCGGTGTACCAACAATGGTTGCAGTATTTAAAGCGTGATCCAAAGCAGGTAAAACGAATAGAAGACATTCCTTTTTTGCCAATTGAAGTCTTCAAAAATCGCGAGGTCGTTTCGAGTGCAATTTCTAGTAATGCCATTCGATTCACCAGTAGTAGCACCACCTCACAAATACCATCCACTCACATTGTCAACGATATCAGCTATTACGAAACGAGTTTTCGTGTGGGATTTCAGTTGTTTTATGGTGATGTAAAAGACTATGCCATCTTGGCGCTCTTGCCTAATTACCTGCAACGCACTGGTTCGTCGCTTGTGTACATGTGCGATCGATTGATCAAAGATTCAGGCAATCCAGAAAGCGGGTTTTATTTGGAGGATACAATTTCATTATTAAAAACAATTGCTCGATTAAAGCAGCAGAATAAAAAAATACTATTGATTGGCGTCTCTTATGCACTCTTAGACCTCTGCGAACTACGTCCTGAATTAGGAGATCAAGTTATTGTCATGGAAACTGGCGGAATGAAGGGCCGCCGCAAGGAACTGCTAAAACCAGAGTTGCATGCCGCATTGAAGGAAGGCTTGGGAGTCTCACAAATTCACAGCGAATATGGTATGACAGAATTATTGAGTCAAGCCTACAGTCAAGGCGATGGCTTATTTCGCTCGCCTCCATGGATGCGTTTTTTAATTCGTGAAACGGCCGATCCCTTGTGTCTTAAGGCAGAAGGGAGAACCGGGGGCATCAACGTGATTGATTTAGCCAATCAACATTCTTGTAGTTTTATTGCCACGAAAGATTTAGGGAGATTACACGATGCCACAACGCTTGAATTAATGGGAAGATTTAATGACAGCGATGTGAGAGGATGTAACTTAATGATTGAGAATTATTAATTATTCCGGGTTAATTATTCCGAGTTCAGCGGGTGCTAGGCATATAGAATAAATAATAACGATTAATTAACTCGGTATCTAAAGCATAGAACACGGAATAATTAATAAATAACCCGGAATCATTCTCGCACCTGCGGTGCGGCTATGCTTGTCTTCCAGCTAATAAGAACATCACCGCCATTCTCACCGCCACACCATTTTCTACTTGTTCTAAGATGATGGATTGTTTGCTGTCGGCTACATCGCTTGTGATCTCTACTCCGCGATTAATTGGACCCGGATGCATCACAATAATTTTTTTGGAAAGGCTATCGAGAATTTCTTTGTTTAAGCCGTACATCATGCTATACTCGCGCAATGAAGGGAAGTATTTAATATCCTGACGTTCGAGTTGAATGCGCAACATATTCGCCACATCGCACCATTCAAGGGCTTTGCGTAAATCGGGTTCTACTTCCACACCAAGTGATGTAATGTATTTTGGAATGAGGGTAAGTGGTCCGCAGACTTTTACTTTTGCCCCCAATTTTTGCAGACAAAAAATATTTGAAAGCGCCACACGTGAATGGAGAATGTCGCCCACAATCACAATCTTTTTCCCTTTTAAATCGCCCAGTTTTTCTTGCATTGAAAAAGCATCGAGTAGGGCTTGGGTAGGATGCTCGTGTGCACCATCTCCTGCATTTACAATCTTTGCTTTTACTTTTTTAGAAAGGTAGATGGCTGCACCAGGACTTGCATGGCGCATCACAATCATATCCACTTTCATGGCTAAGATATTATTGACCGTGTCAACAAGGGTCTCTCCTTTTTTTACAGACGAATTCGAAGCTGAAAAATTGATCACATCGGCACTCAATCGTTTTTGAGCGAGCTCAAACGAAAGACGCGTGCGAGTAGAGTTTTCGAAAAATAAATTAGCCACCGTAATGTCTCGTAGAGACGGTACTTTTTTAATGGGACGGTTGATGACTTCTTTGAAATTTTGGGCGGTACTTAAAATGAGTTCAATGTCGTTTTTTGTTAATTGTTTTATTCCCAGAAGGTGATTGACACTTAGATGACTCATTTTTCTTTTGAACGTTGAATTCAAAGGTTAAAAATAGGGGAAATATTTCAATTAGTGATGAGGTTTCTAGTTTAAAGTTTCTTGTTTCTCGTTCTGACATGAACCAGAAACTATAAACAAGGAACCAGAAACTTCAATACCTCTCCCTCAACACCTGCAAATGATGCGCGGCATGTCCGCAAATAGCGAAGCCTAGGGCTAATACGGTGGTTTGGCCGATGGCAGTGCTGCCTGAGCTTTGTAAATCTTCTTCTGTAAATCCTGCAAAGAGACTGATGGTGGCCATTCTTACGGTTTCAAATTCTTGGATCAGGTATTTTAATTTACGGTGATCGAGGTGCGCCTTAGCCACATACTCGTTTTCGTCAAAAGAAGCCAATACTTGTTGGTCTTTACGAGCAAATCTTAAGGCACGATAGGCAAAGATGCGCTCAGTATCGCTGAGGTGGCAAATCATTTGTTTCACGGTCCATTTTCCTGGCGCGTAAGCATAGTTTTCTTTATCGGCCGTGAGTTGCGATAATAGTTTGCTGGTAGTTGCCCAATTGTTTTTGAGTGCTTCTACCACCGAATCCTCGTTTACCAGTGGAATATAGTTATCGAAATACTCAGGGTAAGTGCCTTTAATTGGTTTCATCGATCTAGAATTATACTAAAACTTAAATGGATTTTATTTATCTAACAAGGTCACCTTGTCTTTACCATCTACTTCTTTCCATTCTACTTTTACATTTTGTGTATTGATAGAATCGATGGTGATGCCCACATATTTAGCTTGAATGGGAACGTTACGTGAAAAACGACGGTCCACCAAAACGAGTAGCTCAACATCTTTCGGACGACCAAATGCTAACATGGCATCTAAGCCAGCGCGTATGGTGCGGCCCGTGTACAACACATCATCCACCAAAATCACATTTTTATCTTCAATGATAAAATCAATATTGGTGCGATTGGGAATGAGTTCTTTTTTTCTAAAATCATCGCGGTAAAAAGTGGTGTCCAATTCACCCAACATGATTTTTTTATTCTTAAGAATACTCTGCAATTCAAGTTGGATGCGGCGTGCTAAATAGATCCCACGCGGCTGCAAACCAATGATCACGGTCTGTGAAAAATCGTTGTGCACTTCAATCAACTGGTGACAAATGCGCTTGATGGTGACATCAAATCTATTTTTTTCGAGGAGAATCTTCGGTTGCACGACGTTTGTATTAATCAAGTAAAAATAGGACTATCGCCGTTTAAAAACAAATGACTTCAATCCCTGCATGTTACTTGGGATTACCATTTTCATCTAATGGCTTGCCTTCTGCATTATAATAAGACTTGAGGCCATTTTTTACAGTTTCATAATAGTTGTCGACCACACGGATACTGGTGAACTCAGGCTTGAGGATGATTTTACCACGCATGTCCAAAATTCCCCATTTGCCAGTTTGTTTAAACTTAATGCCGATGGCGGCACCCATTTGTCCCCATTCATTGGAACCATAGGGATTAATTTCTTCTAAAGCAATGAGGGAGTACATTATTTCAAGATCTTCATACTGAGGCGTAATGACGATTCCCTCCTGATAGCTGTATACGCCCCATTTGCCAGATTTTTTTACTTCGAAATAGGGTTTAAATTCAGATGTTTTAAAATTTAGATGCGAATTTGTTTTTTGAGTCACAGAAATTCTTTGGTCATTTGATTTATCGCTAGAGTCTATAACCACTTGCATAAAGCGAATATCATCGTATTCAGGGGCTAATACTGTCTTATATGAGCCAGGTTCAAAAATGCCCAATTTACCACCACTAAAATAGTTGTGTCGAATGGTATCTTTAATACTAATGTTCATTACTTCACCAGTCTCTGTGAATTGCTCCTGTTCCATTCCCCGAACATAGTAATCAACTTTTATGGAGCCACCTTTTTGTAGAATTATAAAATTGTTATAGGTCTCTTGATTTTCTTGGGTGGTAAAATCTAGTTCGCCTGTGAATTCCGCACTCAGAAGTGTTTTACCAAAGAGATCAAAAAAGCCGTATTGACCGTTTTTCCATACTTGAATCATTTTTTCATTTACAAACGTATAATCAGCAATGCTATCATAGTCGAGCGGAATTATTAGTTTACCGCTGAGGTCGGCTGCCCCCCATTTATTATTTTTCTTAAGGAAAACAGGAAAAAGGGACAATTGGTCGCTTCGTTCGCGATAATGATAGTCACTGTAATTTTTCCGGTAATACTCTCCATACGAGTAATCGCTGCCATGATACATGAAGATGATTTTGTCATAAATCACAGGCAAGATCTCTTTTCCATTCGGATCTACGAAGCCAAACTTCCCCCCTGAAATTTTTTTGTCGTATGCCAAGTCTCCGCCAACTTTTACATAATGCGAGTTGCCGTTTTTGTCGAATACTTCTTGCGTAACAGAATCCTGTCCAAAACAAATATAGTCTTCTCCAGTTCCGTCAATATTCCATAAAAACCCCAACACATTACTAACTTCGTTTTCATATCCTTCGTAATAAGCGTAGTTTTTATCGATCAAGGCCACCACATGATCTCCATTCATGGCATGCAGCAACTCCCCCTTTGCATTGCTAATCCCAAATTTACCACCTGTTACTGTGTTAGTTTTTGCGCCTCTCGTAATCGATGTGGATTTTTTGCCGCCATCGTTCACTAAAAAATTCTGCAAAGAGGTGTTTGGTTGGTTCAACATTAAATTTACGGGTTCGATAAAATTAAATCCGCTTTTCGAACTTGTATTTTGTATTGGATCTATAATATGCTTTTCGCCATTTTTTTCTTCGAGATAAATGGGTTGTATAGTTGAATGATTACTTGCACAGGTAACGATACTGTCAAAGATGACTGGAATGAACCATTTACTAGTATTGAGTGAATACACCCCCTGTTTTTTATTTTTCCTAATGGTAACAAAATTAGAAGCGGCGAAGGTCAAGATGTCATCACATTCAATTTCTGCATTGGGGTATTCGAGCGAATGCCAAGTATTATTACTTCGGTATAAAGTATTCGCTCCCCAATTAAATTGTTGGATGGAATCTGAACTAATTTTTTTATTGATCACGTAATTAGAGTCGGTGAAGACGAACTTTTTGCCTGATTTTAAAATCGCTTTTTTTCCAGAGAACAAAATAGTATCCCATTTACAGCTTATAAGAATGTGCCCTGTGGTATCAATTAGCCCATATTTTCGGCCTATTCTAACCATATTTTTGTCTGGATATAAATAAGGGGGACTATAAATTTCATCGTATTCCTTACTGAATTTCTGAAGATTAATGTCGAACATTTGCTTTTTTCCACTTAGAGTGGTTAGAATTGGATTGCTTCTATCTTGGTTTACGACACTGAATGAAGTCGCACTTAAAAGTCGAAAATTTTTATCGAGAATATAGTTCTTTTCTTCTTTTGAAGCAATCACTAACCCGTATTTTGGAATTTCAGTGTAACTGCTGTAGGCCCCACCTGGAATCATCACCTTTGAATCAATAATTGAATAAACTGTTTGTACGCCAGCTTTCGTGCAATAACAGAAATTAGGATTTAAGGTGCTTGATGCAACTGCATATGCGTCTTTGAAAATTAACTTGCCTGCGAGGTCATACGCATCAATAGTAGAGTAGCGATCTCTTTTAACAATAAGAAGATTATCTTCATCATAAGGTATCGTGGTTAATGTGGGAGGAATAATTGTTTTTCCATCTTGATTGATCACACCGTATCGACTGCTGTCTGATTGGAAGTAAAAAAGTGTAAGGTCTTGTCTTGAATATACTATTGAGAATGATTGTTGTCGGCTCTTAAAAACAGGCTTGAAGTCTACATTCAATAGGAATATACTATCATTTGTTCGCCCGACTAGGAATTCTTTCGCTGGTTTCTTTAGTCTATATTGTGAAATGTACCGCGGTGAAAAAATGTCATTGTAATTGCTACATAATAGCAATTTGCCACTTTTGTCAAATAAATCCGTCTTGTTGTTTGTTTTATCAAAGGCCATAGCATAATGATCGAATGTGTATACGTTTTCGTAAATAGGCGGTATCACCCATTTATCCGCAAGTTTACCGCCGTATTTATTGCTTGCAGCGTCTACAGTAGCTCTCAAGATAGGTGAACGTCGCGGTTGCTTTGAAATAATTGTACCTAGCGAATCAATGAACCAGTAGTGGAGGTCGTTTTGTACGCAAAATTGATGTAAAGGACTAAGTGAATCGTACATTTGATTGTCATAGCAGAATGAAAGAGTAGAGTCATTTATTATTTTATTTCCCTGCAGGTTCAACAAACTCATTTTATTGGAAGGGTAGGTGGCGGAAATACAATGATCGTTTACAAAGCTAAACTCGCGCTGCTCAGGTTTTATTAACCACGATCCATCTACTTTTAGAATGCCGTATTTGAAGATGTCATCATATTCTTCTTCTTTAAAAAACAATGCTCTGTGAATGGAATCAGCCGATGTTACAGTCACAATTATCATGTCTCCATTTTTTTCTTTGAATTCATAAAAATTGCGAGCAAGTACGTTTCCATTTAGGTCTGCGAGTATATTTTGCACTATACTTGTGTTATTATAGATAAAGAGAATGATTAATTTTTTACCTTCCTCCAGATCATCGCGCTGGCCGTGGTGCGTATACGTGTCTGGTTTTATTATTTCATTGCCGAGTGTGTCTAGAATGCCATAATAATTCCCCTTTTTAACGAGGAAACTACTTTTACTTAACCAAGTTATCTCATCGTAAATTGGCAATGCCAGTAAGTTTGGGTAATAGGTACGAGAAAGTCCTTGCTTTCCATTCATGTGGATCACACGGATGTGTTGCCCAGGTGCTGGCCAATACTGAGCTTGAGCAAGTGTGGACAAAAAAAAGCAATACAACAGAACAAGATAGAATCTCATGAGAGCCTGATCAATAAGGGTTAATAAAAATAAGGCTTAAATTTTGAATTCCGCAAAAAGGAAGGATCCTTCTAGAAAATAAGGGAGTCTGTGGTTTTATTCCTTGTTCTTACTATCTAACAAAATAGTCACCGGACCATCATTGATTAACTCAATCTGCATGTCCGCACCAAAACTGCCTGTTTGAACTTCGACACCGCTCTGTGTGCGACATTCGGCAATAAAGGCTTCGTAAAGGGGAATGGCTTTTTCGGGACGAGCGGATTTAATAAAACTAGGGCGATTGCCTTTTTTGGTAGAAGCGTGTAAAGTAAATTGACTCACAATGAGCAACTGTCCGTTTACTTGGCGAATGTCAAGGTTCATTTTTCCTTCTGCATCTGAAAACACCCGCATGTTGCAGATCTTAGAACAAAGGTACTCGAGGTCTTCTTTCGAATCCTCGTCTTCTATTCCCAATAATATTAAGAAGCCGGTTTGAATGGCGCTGTGAATCTGTCCATCAATGCTGACAGACGCTTTCGCCACTCTTTGCACGACCGCGCGCATACTTATTTTGCTTTAAAAGAATTGATGGCATTCACAGTAAAATCGCTGAGTACCAATTTTCCGCTCATACCAGCACGTTCAATCAGTAATTGATCCCAATGCTCAGTGCCTTCCCACATCACCTTCTTTAACATGGCCATGGCTTCTGGGTTGCTTGTTGCTAATTTTTTTGCGAGGGTCTCAATGGCAGCATCCATGTCTGCTGGGGTTTCGAACACATCGGCATACAGACCTTTTTCTCTGGCCCAATCGGCGCTCAACCATTCAGTTGCATTAATGGTCAATTGACAAAATGCGGAGGTGCCTACTTTGCGCTCAACAGCTGGTCCAACCACAAATGGACCAATGCCCACTGCTAACTCACTTAATTTAACCGAGGCTGATTTTACCGCAAATGTATAATCTGCACTGGCTGCAATGCCCACACCACCGCCAACAGCTTTGCCCTGCACACGTGCTAGTACAAACTTTGGTGCCTTGCGCATGGCATTGATGACGCCAGCAAAACCTGAGAAAAAATAAGTACCTGTTTCTAAATCTTTGATACTAATGAGTTCATCAAAACTTGCACCCGCACAAAATGCTTTTTCACCTTCACTTTTTAAAACGATGACTTTAACGGCATCATCTTTCCCGAGTTTTTCAATCTCTGCCGCCAATCCACGCAATTGCGTACCCGGCATAGAATTACTTTGTGGGTGAAAGAAGGTGATGGTACCGATGCCGTTTTGAATATCTGATTTTACAAAAAAGTCCATTCTGATTTTATTTTGGTTTTATTTTCTTAATTGATTTGATCCTAGCAGGGTTTTGCTGTGCTGGAAAATTTTTAAGTACTTCTACTTTTTCTTTCTTGACACGGTATACAATTAGGTAATTGTCGAGTACGATGTTTCTATAATACTGTGAAGGTGTAGTCAAATACTTACAATCAGGGTAGTGGTAGTATTGATAAGAAAGACCATAAGTTAAGTGCAGTATTTTTTCTTGATATAAATTGGCCATCGTTTCACCAAAAGTCTCTAAGCCAAAAGCGTACAATGTTTTCAAATCATTAAAAAATTCGACACTGTAGACTACTTTCTTAATGATTTTTTCCATGTAGCTAACTTGTCAACTAACTCTGAATGCGAGTAAAAGGGACCTTTTTCAGCTTTTTTAATTTGAGAAGTATAGTCCGTTAACAATTCTGCAGAAATCCGACCAACTGAAGGTCCTTTGACTTTTGATTTTTTCTCCCATCTTAACGCAACATCTTCAACCACAGAGTCTAAAGGGTTAAACGGACCTTTTTCTGCTTCTTTGATCAAAGCAACAAACTCTTCCCGAGACAGGGGTTCACCAGGAATAGCAAGATTTCTTTCTGACTTAGTTTTGGAATTCCGCATACTCAAATTTAAGGATAATTTAGGAGAAGTAGAAGGGGCGAAACGCTTTAATGATGCAAGAGATTCCGAGTTCGAGACGCTTATTGCACCATGTATTTTATTGCAGTATTGTTAGGAATAAATCCGTGCTTGGTCTTGAAACCCAAAACTGACAATACTTTAAAGGTTATCACGAAATGAGCGCTTCATTTTCATTCCTCCATTTTTCTACGCAAAGGCGCAAAAGTTTCGCAAAGGCGCAATTTTTTTGATTCAGTATTTACAGTTTTTGCAAACGACGCAAAGACTATTTTTATTCGCCTGCAGGCGAATAAAAAGGAGTAAGACGCAAATCTCTACTTTTTGTCGAACAATTGTGATTTTATTGTCTCTGTTTCACAAGAAATAAATAATAAGAAACGCGGAATAATTAATAAGTCACACAGAATAAACAATAAATAATATCTAATAATTAATCTTTACACCAGCATCGTCACCGGATTCTCAATAAAGATTTTTAATGTTTGTAAAAAGGCTGCACCCGTTGCTCCGTCTACAGTGCGGTGATCGCAAGCAAGACTTAGCTTCATGATATTGCCTGGTACAACAGCTCCGTTTTTAACCACTGGCACTTGTTTGATAGCACCAACCGATAAAATACAAGAGGCAGGAATATTTACAATCGATGTAAACGAATCAATACCAAACATGCCCAAATTACTTACGGTAAAAGTATTGCCATCCATTTCTGCAGGCTGTAATTTTTTATCGCGCGCTTTTTTACCAAAGTCTTTTGCTTCGGCTGATAATTGCGACAATGATTTTTGATCCGCAAATTTTAATACCGGTACCACTAAACCATCTTCAACAGCAACGGCCATACCAATGTGAATGTGTCCGTATACCCTTATTTTATCGCCCATCCAGCTAGTATTCACTTTTGGATGTTTGCGCAAGGCCATCGCACAGGCTTTAATTACCAAATCATTAAACGATACTTTGGTATCTGGAATGGCATTCATGGCATTACGAGAGGCCATGGCATTATCCATATCCACTTCAATATTCAAAAAGAAGACAGGTGTATTTTGTGTGCTTTCTAACAAACGACGAGCAATGGTTTTACGCATTTGCGAAGCTGGTTCATCCACAAACGATTCTGCTCCGGTCATTACTGCTGCCGCGCTGCTTGCTGCACCTGCTCCAGGTTTGTAATTTTCAATATCCGCTTTTGTAATGCGTCCGTTTTCAGCGGAGCCTTTTACTAAACTAAGGTCGATGCCTTTTTCTTTTGCTAATGCCTTTGCAAGGGGAGATGCTTTGATTCTTCCACCGGCATCATTACTAGAGTTTGAGCTAGCAACTGGACTAGCTGTAGTAGTCGCAGTCGCTGCAACAGGAGCTGTAACGCTTGCTGCTGCTGTAGTTGCGGCAGGCGCACTCGAAACAGAGGCTAAAATTGCTTGTACATCTTCTCCACCTTTTCCTAAAATAGCGATGATGGCATCCACAGGAGTACCTTTTCCTTCTTCAACACCTTGGTAAATCAACACACCGTCTTGAAAGGAATCAAATTCCATCGTCGCCTTATCGGTTTCAATATCCGCCAACAAATCACCACTCTTTACCTTGTCTCCAACTTTTTTATGCCATTTGGCTAGTACGCCATCTGTCATGGTATCGCTGAGTTTCGGCATGCGCACTACTTCAACTCCAGCAGGGAGTGCTGCAGATTTTGCAGGAGCCGCAGCTATTGGTGCTGAAACGCTTGCCGCTACAGGCGCTGCTGCGGCTGGTGCAGTGCTTGCACCACCTGAAATAAGTCCGCTAATATCTTCACCTTCTTTACCAAGAATGGCAATGAGTGCATCTACAGGCACAGTGCCCTTTTCAGGCACACCAATGTGTAACAACACACCATCTTGAAAGGATTCAAATTCCATGGTAGCCTTATCGGTTTCAATATCCGCCAGCAAATCGCCGCTCTTCACCTTATCACCGACTTTCTTATGCCACTTTGCAACAACCCCATCTGTCATGGTATCACTTAGTTTGGGCATTCTTACTACTTCAGCCATATAGAAAATTTTAAATGTTGAATTTTAAATGTTGAATTGTTTAACCAACAGCAATTGCATAATTGGTTTGACTCGTTATAAATGCTTCCAGCCGAGCGAAACAATTGATTTCCAATTTGGAACTCTCGTTCTGCTTTTAGCTTTTTATATAATTGCGCAATATCCACGGCAAATTGAAATGTCTTTTCTACTATTATATTTTGTTTCTGTTGGGTCATCGAAACTTGTTTTACTTTTTAGGCGTTTATCCCATTTAAAATTTAAAATTCATCATTTAACATTTTATCTAATCAGTTCGCTCTTGGATCATGTTTTGCTTCATTTTGGGTAAATATTTGGGTTATTCTGTTGTTTAACACTATCTCAATTTTTAATTTTTAATTTTTAATTCTTAATTAATCCAAAATGAACGGATAAGCCTCACCACTATATACATCCTTATACAACTCCTCTGCAGCGGGGTAGGGACTGTCCTCAGCAAATTGAACGGATTCGTTGACAAGGGCTTTGATTTTGTCTTCCATTGCTTCAATGGCAGCTTCGTCAATCCAATTATTTTTTTTGAGGGTATCAATTACTTTTTGAATCGGATCTTGTGTTTGGTATTCTTTTACTTCTTCTTTGCTGCGGTATGTTTGTGCATCACTCATACTGTGACCTTTGTAACGGTAAGTTTTCATTTCTAAAAACGTTGGTCCGTCACCACGGCGAGCACGGGCTACGGCTTCTTCCATGGCTTCGTGTACCGCTTCTACGGTCAAACCATCTACTGGCTTGCTCGGCATGTCGTAGGCTAATCCCAATTTCCATAAATCATGCACGTTACTGGTACGTTCTACCGAAGTACCCATGGCGTACATGTTATTTTCCACAATAAAAATCACCGGTAATTTCCAAGTCATAGCCATGTTAAAGGCTTCGTGCAAAGCACCTTGACGAACGGCCCCGTCTCCCATTGAACAGACGCATACATTGTCTGTGCCCATGTATTTTTCAGCAAAGGCAATTCCAGCCCCCAAAGGCACTTGACCGCCCACAATACCGTGGCCTCCTACAAAATTATGTTCCTTGCTAAAGATGTGCATACTACCACCTTTGCCCTTAGAGCAGCCGGTGATTTTGGCATACATCTCAGCCATAATATATTTTGGATGCAAGCCCAATCCAATAGGATGTGCGTGATCGCGATACGCTGTAATGTGCTTGTCTTCTTTTTTGGTAGCACTCACGGTGCCCGCTACGATGGCTTCTTGGCCAATGTACAAGTGACAAAACCCTTTGATTTTTTGCTGAACGTAAACTTGTCCAGTTTTTTCTTCAAAGCGTCTCATGAGCAGCATTGATTCGTACCATTTCAGATATTGTTCTTTGCTGAATTTCGATTTTTTCTCAGTCGTGGTCTTGGCCATAGCTCGTATTTAATAAAGACACAAAAATAAAAGAATATTGGGAATAAACCCCCGTTTTGAGGCCTTTGAAACTTTAATTAAAGAGGCTAGTAAAAACAGAAAAGGAGCGTATATTTCAGCAAAATTTTCAAACCTAAGCTTTACTCATGCTTTTGCAAATTTGTAGCTATCAATTGGTGTTTAAACATGCCTTCGGTGTTTCTTCTAATAGCAGAAAAGAAACCACTAGCGTGTTTATTAAATTGAGGGCCGAATCTTGGGAAGGCTACGGGGAAGCCTGTTTGCCAGCCTATTTAGGCGAGACGGAAGAGAAAACAATTGCCTTCTTGAAAAAAGCGGCGCGGTTTTTACGTCAATATGATCCCGTATTACCTATTCATTTTTTTCTCGATGAAATCGACTCGTTGGATCCCAAATGCAACGCTGCGAAGGCTGCTTTAGACATGGCTTTGCACGATTTGTACGGCAAAATTCAAAAACAAAGCATTGCACAATTGTTCGGCTTAGAAGGGATTCCCCCCATGCGGACCTCCTTTACCATTGGCATTGATCAGCCTGAGAAATTGCGACTAAAAATTGAAGAAGCGGCTGATTTTGAAGTTCTGAAAATTAAAGCAGGTACGGCGGACGATAAAGCCCTCATTCGACTCATTCGTGAGATCACCGACAAACCATTGTATGTGGATGTCAACCAAGGTTGGACCGATAAGGAGTATGTGCTAGACATGTTACATTGGTTAAAAGAACAAGCTGTTTTATTGGTGGAGCAGCCTATGCCAGTGGCCATGAAAGCCGAGATGCAATGGGTAACAGAACGGAGTCCACTGCCAACCTTTGCCGATGAAAGTGTGAAACGATTAAGTGATTTACAGCAATTAGAAGATAGTTTTACTGGCATTAATATTAAATTGATGAAGAGTACTGGTCTGCGCGAAGCCTTGCGTATGATCCAATTTTGTCGCAAAGAAAACTTGCAGATATTTTTGGGCTGCATGGCCGAAAGTAGCTGTGGTACCAGTGCTATGGCGCAGTTACTACCTTTTGCTGATTTTGTGGATCTGGACGCGCCTTTGTTGTATACCAACGATCCCTTCAAGGGCATTCAATACCATCGTGGTAAAGTGCAATGTCCCGCTGGCTATGGCATAGGGGCAGAGCCGCTGGTGGATTTGTTTTAAAGTTTTTCCAAGCGCATTATAAAATGCACCACTTATTTAATTTTTTCGGCCATGCATTAATTTTCCGTCGAAGTAATTTTGAAATTTTATAACTTGAAAAAAATTTCACCCATGAAACACATTTTTACTTCACTCGTATTACTCTCATTCATTTTCGGAAAAACAAACGCACAAACATGGTGCCCGCCTGGGGCTGTTTGGAATTACACGGTTTATTCACCCATTCCGCCAATTGACGGGTATCAGGAATTGAGGTATCAAGACACGATCACTATTGATGGCAGACTATGTCAACAATTGGATTTAGTTACAAACGAAATCTCGGTGTCTTGGGGAAATACCTGGCGTACAACCTATAGAACCATCTATACTAATTTACAAAATCAGTTGCTTACCTACAGATCTGCCCCTAATCGTTTCGATACTATTGCCATGTTTAATGCTAGGCCTGGCTCGCATTGGTATGCCTATGGCTATCAAGGCACCTCCATTCCTGTCCTAAACATTCCGCAGTGCACCGTGCATGATACCGGACATGCAGTGATAAATGGAGTAAATCTGAAATATCTCACGGTAGGTATTGGCGATTCCGCAACAGTTTTTACGCCTACCAATTCAATTTATTTACATCGTATTTACGAGCGCATTGGTAACGTGCGACTTTTTCTGCACCTTTCTAGTGTACCAAACATAGTGGATGCGATGGTGAGAGACGGAAGTTTTACCTGTTATTGGGATAACACATTTCCAATTTACAGTTTACCTGGCATGAGGTGCAATTATAATCCAGTCAGTATTAAAGAAGCAAGCGTGGAAAGTGGTACTCAATTCTTTCCCAACCCTTCTAACGGCGTATTTACAGTGCATGCAGACTATGAAGGTCCGTTTTTTGTGTACTCGGCTCTTGGCGATTTAGTCAAAACGGTACAGTGGTCATCTTCCTCAAGCATACTCGATTTAAGCGACTTGCCGAATGGGATTTATCTTCTGAAATCTTCAGAATCCAAACTAATGCCAGTGCAAAAGTTGTTGAAGCATTAGGGGTAATTGCATGTTTACATCCTGACTTCGTGTTTTTTGTTTTTTTAATTGCCTTTAGGCAATTAAAAACCTTGGCGTACTTTTTTGATAGAACAATTGTGAATGAACTTAGATCTTTCACTTTGAGTTTTTGTGCTTTTGTGTTAAAATTTGGCATCCAGTTTTATAACACCTTTTATTGTCAGGCGATCAGAAAAGTCGTTCAATTTCAGACTTAGCAATCTGTTTTAAACCATAGCTCAGCTGATGAAAATGAAACATATTATGATTTAACACTTAGGCCAAGGCTCTCCGCTGATTTTGACTTAGACTTTCCCCATTTCCACTTCTCCAATTGCCAAATTATCTTACTTTTGTTACCGCATTTTATGGTATTCAGCAGTATTACATTTTTGGTGTATTTTTTGCCCCTCTTTCTGCTGTTTTACCATTTGGTACCACACAACAGAAAGAATGCCATCATTCTCATTTCTAGTATTCTTTTTTACAGTTGGGGTGGACCAAAATTTATCTTCGTCATCCTTGGCACAACCTTTTTAGATTTTCTTTTGGTGCAAACCATGGATCGTCAAAAAGAGAAGTCTAAAAAACGACTGTATCTGATCATCAGTCTCTGTCTTAACCTCGGACTATTATTCTATTTTAAATACAGCAACTTTTTTATTGATACCATCAATCAGGTGCTGGGTTCAGACATTCATTGGGTGAAATTGTTATTGCCAATTGGTATTTCGTTTTACACCTTCGAGAGTGTGACCTATGTAGTAGATGTGTACAGAGGTGTGCACAAACCGCTCAAAAATGTATGGCATTATCAAACCTATATTTTATTGTTTCCGAAATTGATCGCGGGTCCTATTGTGCGCTACCACGACATTGCCGACCAAATCACCAACCGCGAAAAAAATTACTTGCCCGATGTGAAGTTGAGTGGCTTTTTAATTTTCTGTTTGGGTCTCGCTAAAAAAACCATCATTGCTAATACGATTGGGATGCAAGCAGATGCGGTGTTTAAATTACCGATTGAACAGATTGATACGCTTGCTGCATGGACTGGTGCCATTGCCTATACCTTCCAAATTTATTTTGATTTTAGTGGCTACAGCGATATGGCCATAGGTTTGGCAAAGATCATGGGCTTTCGTTTACCTGAGAATTTCAGAAATCCCTACACCTCTGGCAGCATTACTGAATTCTGGCGTCGCTGGCACATTACGTTAGGTGCTTGGATGAAGAACTACTTGTACATTCCACTTGGGGGCAATAAAGTAAGCGCACCAAAGTTATACCGCAATCTTATTTTAGTGTTTTTATTTTCCGGACTTTGGCATGGTGCGAGTTGGAACTTTGTCCTCTGGGGCGCTTATCACGGCTTATTCTTGGTATTAGAACGCCTCTTCTTAGGCAAGGTATTTGAGAAATTAGGCAAATGGATGTCGGTG
>JAULBW010050659.1:0-56510 GCA_032358265.1 Vaucheria bursata
TTCATTATTTCTCTTGTTCCTTCTATTGCTGTAATCCATCTTCCTTATTCCAATCTTGTTTCTTGACCTTTTTCCCTTTCTTAGCAAGTCTTGACAACAAGCTATTTTCCCACTAGTTGAATATGATGGAATTTGAATGAATGACAAGCAAATGGATAACATGGCACTAACAAATCAATTCCAAACAGAGAGCTTTCAATCTATTATTTTTACAAGGGAAAGAATGTCCTCTATAGATAATCAAAGCATGCTTTAGTCCAGCACATTGCTCAAGCTATGATACAAAGTGCTTAAGTAAAAAATTTGAGCAGCATAAAAACAACTTCATTAAATCCTGTAGCATGTGCATATATAAAACTTTTGTAATATAACAGTGGAAGGTGTTCTAAAAGTTTTTGGAATGGGCTATAAAAAATTTTATAGTCATTTCTGAAGTGGTGACATAAATGTTTTCCAGTTTAGGCGATACTTCAAAATTGTTGTTCTCGGGAAAAATAATGTACCAAAATAAATTGAAAATTATATACCTTCCATCATCGCACTTTTTGCAACATGTGATTGGGAGCTAGATTTTATCCAACCCGAAAGTTTTATTCCTCTACAAAATAGTATATTTGCGCCCATTTATGACTTTTAAAATTTTTCAAAAGTTTATTTGAAACTTCTCTGCAACATCATGGTAGTCATTTCCTTAGGCTCTAATGAAGAAAATATCTTTTTTCGGTTTGCTTTTGCTTGGTACTAATGATAAATTTGGACATGCCGATCGCTGTAGTGAAGTATGCCAAAATATTAAAGATGGGCTGGTTCTTACTGAGATCTGCTCGAAGGAGATGAAACTCTTTCCGCATCCGAAAGTATAACCTTGATGAATTTCCGCTTCTGCTCTAATGTTTGGGCTTATTGTCAAGATAATTTAAAAATAGGTGGGCAAATTCTGTATTGATGGTGCCGCTCGAGCTTATCATGACGTTTGCTTAGAATTTTGCGAGAGCGCCTTAGTGGCTGGAACAAACCTTGATCGACACAGATTTAAGGTAAATTTCGCAACTAAATAGATTCAAGTGTTATAGATTTTATAAGTGAGATTTCGTCAATATACCAAGGATCGCGCAACTGAAGCTTGCAAACACGCGAAAAAAATTCTTCCACGACCTACATTCATGCGATCTTGCATGAATGGGTAAGTTTATTCCACTTAAAACTATTTATCAAAAGTAAGTGTTTTTTATATCTAGCAACTACCATGCCTTTTCCAGGTATAAAAAGGCAGCTTCGTCCGTAATTGCTCAAGTTACTAAGGCGTTGGACATGGTAATTTATAATTAAAGTTTGGCGCTATCATTTCATGTATGTAATAAATTTACTGTTTGGCCCTTGTTTTACGCCTCTTCTTTGTACTTTCAATGCGTAGACTATGGAGGTAGCTTCCCAAACATCTGCATTATCAAGCGATGAAACTTCAGCATCTCTTACTGACAGGTATTTATTTTATATTCTGATTAGTAACGATGCAATCCATTAGTATCTTTGTATGTTTACATCATATTATTGTCTAGTAGTGTTGAAGCTAGTACGTTGACAAAGATTGGTAGTTCATTTTCTGGCTTTGAAGGTGGTAATTCAATTTCATTGCAAGAAATAGAATTGGACGAAGCTTCAAGTGCTAATGCACATTCATCTAGCGATATCGATGAAGAGGTGGTGGATACATTTACCCATCCTGATAATGATAGTTTTTCTATGGTCATACACCTAGGAGACCGAGAGGTAAAGAAAAAATATATCTCTAAGATGATTTTTTTTCCATCTTGTGAGTTTACTTCTTAGCTTTATTCCTCTGTTAGCCATGAATCTCTTCCGCTCAAGCTTCATTTTTGAACTGCAGGTGGAATTTAATGTTGATGCAGATGAAAATGTTGAAAAGGCCATTATTGAATTTTGCTTGATGTATATGAGTCAGGCGCATGACGAATGTGTCGAACATGTTTCAGAGGTAATTTTATGCAGTATGAATTATATCTGATTGATTCAGTGCATTGTTAAATACTTAGCAACATTGAAGTTTACTATTTTGTGAGGAGCTTTATGCTTGCGGTGCGATATGCATTCTAAGAACCTAATATCATTCTAATTTTTTGTATTTATACAGACCGTGGAAGCTTATTTTTCGGCAGAGTCGTAATGATTGGTTTGTATACCTGTAGAATTATGAGTTCAAGCGATCTAGGTATCTGATTTTTTTCAATGGTGATATTAGATTTAGTTCTTTCATTCATATTTTGCTTTATTTTATCGATTTTCATCTGCATCTAATCCATATTACCAATTCTACATTTTTTAATCTAATTGAGCAATTTATTAATTTATCATCGATCCATACATCTAGTTCTCACTGAACTAATTATCTCGCAAACTGTCTTGAATGTAGTTTCTTTTTTTAATGATATCCAAGCGTGGATATGAAATATGCAATTGATATGTCTATGTCTGATGAGGGAACCTTTTTGTGCTTTTGCTCTGATATTGGTAATGATGTGTGCCAAACTTTTCCACTACGCAGATGCTACTGTGCGTTTAAGATGAAATGACCTCTGTGCCACTTATACTTGTTACTTTCACTCAATAAATTTTTATTGAAATACTTACTTTCGATGCTGTCGAAGTCTTATCGTGTGGTACAGATATTGTCACTTAAAACTCTAAATCAAGTGTGCACTATTAAGTGTGCACTATTTTGAAAACAGTTTTTGTTGTTGACAGTGCAAATCACAAATCTATGCAATATTAGAAGTAA
Organism: Vaucheria bursata; assembly: GCA_032358265.1. Taxonomy (NCBI): domain Eukaryota; class Xanthophyceae; order Vaucheriales; family Vaucheriaceae; genus Vaucheria; species Vaucheria bursata. The sequence continues at coordinate 2,798 of JAULBW010050659.1, forward strand.
GATGAAGATATTGTCAATGTAGGTCATTGTAATTTTTTTATATTATCTTAAAAGCAACATTGAAATTCGCAAGAAAAAAATGTGCACGTATAGAATTACACGCCTTGGGCAAAAGTGCGCACATATATTGTACATATAAAGTTGGTATTCCATATATAATTAAGTATTCTACATTTAGGTGGTTCAGTTCAGTCGAATAAAATTTTCTGCATTTATCCTCCAGCCAAAAAATTTCCGCCCCAATATATATGTAACCTAGTACAGAATCCACTATGCCATTATGTATTTGCATTTGATCCATTGCAACTGGCCTTAAGTTTGAACCTAATGTAAAGCTGCTGCTGTGTATCAGATAATTCAATTGATTTGAGTAACATCTATGTCATGGTTTGTCTATGATACTTAAATTTTAATTGCAATGTTTCTGTCTGATGAACAATGGTTGAAAAATAGTCAGGCAGTTAGCAATAATTGTGACGAAAGCTACAGCTTTTTAAATACAGATCCAGATTTTTATCATGATTGGTGCATCTCAATCAAATTTCCTATGACCACACCTTACACTTCAAGTTTTTAATGCAACTGCAACTGACATCTTGAAAAGTTTGTACTTGAAACTAAACATGCTAAAAATGTTCAATCATAAAAATATAAATCATTTTGAAAATCAGATTCAGTAAGAGATGAACCTCTTCTCTTATACAAATAGGTTATCCAGATTTTAATACACATTTGAATATAAATAATCACCTTCTGATGTGACCATATTTCTTGGATAGTATTTGACATTTTTATCTGGCAGCAGCATAATTTTTTCCTAATTGCATATGCCTAAACACTTTTTGAATGTAAAAGAATCCATAATGTCTACATTTTTTTATCACAAAGAGTGCATTATTCATAAAAGTCTTGCTAATTGGTTGTTGAGAGATAGATTCATGAAGGTACAATGCTACTTTATGGCTCAAATTGCCTTTTTACCAGAAAAATCTGTACTATTCTGGTTTGTTTGGGGTACGCACTTTTTCTTGAATAAATATCAATATAATCCGGATTTGAAAAGTTAAAAATAACATCACAGGTGGTATTAGTTTGTAAGTGCCTTCAGTCCATCTTTGCCACTGGATGTTGCTATGCACAAAAAGCTTCCGTGTGTTTTTAATACTTGAACTATAGCTTATGTACATATACTACAATTTTTTGCCATCTTGGCAAAAAATCCAAACGGTTGAAATGTTTCTTCGTTTCGAATGCATGAAACGTATTTTGACTGATTTTATTTTCAGATTTTATTTTGAGTAGTAGTGCATTAACCATTACATCACATTATTCACCCATTTTCAGTATGGCATTAGAGTTGCGATTGACCACGACTATTTACGGAGCTATTAAAGAGAATCGATTCGCAGATGCTGTGAATTTACTGTCGTTTCAATTGCAGGTGGTGATGAGTTCGTGGATGCTATGTTCATGCCTTGCTTATTTTCATTTAGTGACATTGATAGATTTTCTACTGCAGTTCGAAATTGAGTATGAAATAGATCTAGATACAGTTGGATTCATTTCAATCGATGTATATGTTCAGAATATGCCTGAACCTCGATTTATTAAATTATTAGTGTCGGGAGCTATTTACATGACAGTAATATCTTGCCATAAAATCCCATTGTTCAAACTAGATATTGTTTCAGAACTTTCCTAGGAATCGAGCAGCACTCAGTCTTCTAGGTTATTGCTATTATCAAATGCAAGATTACAAAAATGCGGCCACAATATACGAAAAGTTGGTAAAATTCTGTCCTGCCATTGAAGAGTATAAAATTTACCTAGCTCAGAGTTTATTTAAAGCAGGTCTTTACCCTGAAGCTACTAGAGCTACGGTACGTGCAGATTGCTTGCAGTTCGAACAGCGTGCCATTATGCTCCAGAGTTCAATAAAGTATGAGCAAGACGAGCTGATTGCCTGTAAGTCTTTACTGGACCGATGCAAAGATCCTGAAGATCCAGATGTAAAGGTGGCTTATGCTGCAATTGCATACAAGGAAGGAAAATTTTCAGAAGCTCGATCGAGATACCAAGATGCTATGGGAGCTTTAGGTTACAGCGCTGAATTAGCATATAATATTGCACTATGCTATTATTGTGAGCAGTCATATGCTGATGCTTTGAAATGCATAGCAGAGATTATATTGCATGGTGTACAAGAACATCCGGAGCTGGGAGTTGGTTCATACAATGATGGTGCCAAAACACGTAGCGTGGGAAACAGTACTATCTTAGCTGAAACATATCTAGTTGAAGCCTTCAACCTAAAAGCAGCAATAGAGTTTATGTTGAAAAATATTCCTGCTGCAACGGAAGCAATATATGATATGCCCCCAAGAATGGATTCTGAGCTGGATGCAGTGACTCTACATAATCAGGCCCTAATAGAAATGGAAAGCGATCCCAATGATGGATTCAGGAAGCTCACTTTCCTACTTAGCAATCCACCTTATCCCCCTGAAACATTTGGAAACTTGTTGCTTTTACATTGCAGGTGAAAATGCTGCAAGTTCTTGACTTTGCTCAATCTTTGCATGATTTTTAAAATTGTTTTTCATTGATTCATTTGTCTTCCAGGCATGGTAATTACGATCTTGCTGCTGATATACTGGCTGAAAACGCACACCTTACCTATAAACTCATATCTCAAGAACTCTATGAATTTTTTGATGCTGCCATTTTAGTTAGAACTATCCCAGAAGAAGCTTTTCGAAAGTTTGATGAACTTGCAGGACGTCATGTAGAAGGGCTACGACGGCTCACCAAAATGACACAAAACATGCAAAACGAGCATGACACAGAAAGTAAGGGTACTTTTCTTAAGGACTATAAAGATGCTTTAGATCGATATATTTCTGTGCTGATGGCAATGTGCAGAATATATTGGGAAAGAGAAAACTATCCAGCAGTCGAAAAAATATTTGATCAAAGTGTGGAGTTTTGTGGAGAAAATGATGTGTGGAAACTTAATTTAGCACACGTGATGTTCATGCAGGTTGGTATTTTTTTTCTTAATCTAACAATTTGTGGCCAATTTTTTTAATTGAATCACAACCAGTACTTCATTCGTAGTATAATGCAATAAAAAATGAATAATAAGGGCATTTACTTTCTAATTCTATAGTTTCGCTCTTCATAGCATTTTAATATTAGGATAATCTTTCAATGCAATTTCTTACATACTATGCACTGTTTTGCCATCATTCTTAGGAAAGTAAGTTTAAAGAAGCAATATGGTACTATGAGCCATTTGCCAAGAAGCAGCAAGGCGACATTCTCAGTGTGCCAGCTATGGTTCTTGCAAATTTGTGTGTAAGTTATATTATGTCCAGCCAAAATGAAGAAGCAGAAGAGCTCATGCGACAAATTGAAAAAGAGGAAGAACAAGTGTTTCTAAATAATCCAGAGAAGCAGGTCTTGCATCTTTGCATCGTGAACCTTGTTATTGGAACCTTATATTGTGCCAAGGGCAACTTCGAATTTGGAATATCTCGGGTGATTAAGAGTTTGGAGCCTCACGACAAGAAGTTAAATATGGATACCTGGTTCTATACAAAGGTAATATATAATTATATTCATATTATCATGATGCTATCGCAATTTCCCTACATGGGATCACTCCGTATTATTTCGAATAAATCATGTTAACTAATTGTTCAAGGATTTGAATTGCCTTGTATTTTATCATTGCCTAATTTGCTATCAAGTTTTTAATCATTTTTGATTTGCAGCGCTGCTTCTTGTCACTGGCTGAATACATGTCGAAACATATGATCATTCTCAAGGACTCGACACTCCAAGAAATTTATGATTTCTTGGATGCAGCAATTATCTACGGAAAAGGAGTTAGTAATAAAGCAAATATGTGCAACACAGAAATAACTCCAAGTATTTCAACTTTTAAAAATACTGTTTGTCGTGAGGCACGCCTGTTAAAAAATCTCTTCCTAAGAATGGGAGAGGTGTAGGGAAGCATGTATAAAAGTGCAATTTGGATTAAGATTAGTATTTTCAATGCACTAGGTATCACAAGGGTTTTATGAGAGAATTGCTTTATCTATCGTATTTGTTTGGTTCTGATTGTCAAAAAAGGTATCTGATTGGATAAAAAGTTTTCAATGTAGAGGAGGCAATTGATATAAGCTTTACTTATTGTCTTTTCAAAGTAAAAGATAATTGACAAAATTCTTCTTTTCTCTAAATATCATGCAATATTTTATTTGGTTATTACAATGCACGAAACTCTTAATATTACTAAAATTTATGCACCACCATTTGTTCCCATTCTAATGAAGTTGAAATTAGACAAACTGTTAGGTATTACTTGCTTGGTAAAATTGATTTGCGAATTTTGTTTTGTACAGATAGATTTGAGTTTTACTTGGACCCTCGCTTTATCATTTTAGTATAACGTTAACATGAATAAATGATAGCAGTTCAATTAACAGTAAGATTTTGGACATCATATTTTGATTTGCCCCAAAAATTCTTTTCAGAATTGCTGAATAAACTAGGCAATTGATGTGCAGTTATTATTACCAAGTAATCAGCAATTTATATGCAGTTACTATTACCAAGTAATCAGCAATTTATATGGTGGAAAGACGAGAATATTCAATTGATTCATATTGTTGAACAAGACTCCATTGCAAGTATTTGTAAAATTGCCCATTGGTTCCAAAGTGCAACTTTTATAGAATATTGTCCTTTGCATTACTTTTTCCACTTGCAAATCTTTTTGAAACACCGGAAAATGCCTTTAGCAACAACATTTTGTCGGAACAAAAAGTTTTTTCTGGAGAAAAAAACTGTTCTTTAGATTTTTTTTCTTTATGCTGCACTTTAAGAAAAAACTTTTTCTCATTTTTGAGGAGCTATAAATATTAAACTGAGCCATAAATGAATGAAAAGTGAAAGTGTTTGGTGGCTGAGTCCTTCATTATGTTTAGTAGAAAAAAATAAGGAATGGGGTAGTAACTTGTCATGTTGCCAGTTCTTGTAGTATTGATTCGAACAGTACTTGGCTGCATATAGCTCGTTGATTATTATACAGGAAGAGCTGCATTACTTTAACATCATGTAAAAATAGCTTTATCAAATATATTGAATCATTAGCTTGTAGTTTCAGACAACTCTAAATCATTATCATAATTTGCTAGGCATTTTTGTCGCACATCTTTAAGAATGCTGAAAGAATAAATTAGGATTGAAAGTACTTTATGTAATTTTTGAACTATGATACTAAAGTATTTGCAAAATTTACGTCATGCATACATTCTTGGGCACTATATACAAAAGAGAATTTTTACCAAAGCGAGAGTAAAGTACTTTACTTTTTTTAAATTTTCAGTACTATTATTAATTTGTAATGCTGTTATAAATGCCTGTGGTTTGAGTTTTGTGGACAACCACTTATGAATTACTTGAGTGTGTTTACATGAATTTTGTACTGGCTACTTTACACCTATTAGAGAGTTTATTAGGCATAGCCTTGTATTATTCTTTCTCTACATGCATGCCAGTTAGCTTTTTTTCACAAGCTTTACTAAATATATATTAGACATAAATTTTTCCAAAGACACACACGGCAACAGAATATCTTAAACACTGCAATGGTTCTAGGTTAAGCATATTAGTAGATTTTTTTCTGAGAAGAAGTAACTCATTATTTTGCAGTAACGTCAATGAACTTGTATATTCTACTAATTAGAATGATCTGCAGTTCTACCTTTTGCCTATTTTCTCATTACACTTAAAATGAATATAGTATTACGAGAAAATTTTTGAAGTGGAAAAAATGAAAATTCTAAAATTGAATACCATGTAAGGATATGAAGTTAACATCAGCACTCCAAAGTGAAGTACAAAAAAAGGGGGAAAAAGAAAATAATTTCTTTAGTGAAGAAGCAAATCTAGCACTGAATCTAGTACAAAAGTTTAATTGGGCAAGGTAATCTCATTGATTTCAGTGATTGTAAATTAATGAATTCAGTTATTGCTCTACATGCTTAACAATTGTGTACGTTTTTAGATGCACTAAAGATCTCATTCATTAATGATTACAAAGTGTGTGATTCTAATTTTGATAAAGTGGTCATGAAAAATTCCTTTGGTAAATTAATGCTACCTGCGACAGTATAATTGTTCATTAGGCAGTAACACAGGCATCAAACATATTAATGTGTCATAGTATGTTGTTTCTTTTCTGCCCCAAAAAGTGCAATAAATTATGCTTTCGCAAAGCAGTTTTGTAAAGTATACAATACTTGCATACTTTTACCTTGATGCCCTAGATAAATATTTCCACTGGGATCAAACGCATTATTCTTTCTGGCTAGTTACAATCATTCAAGTCTTGAATAATTTTGCTCTGCCTGAAAATGCTTTGAAGTACAGTATAACCCTGGATAAGTCTGCATGTTGGACACAAGCTTCTGGTGCAGACTTAGAGATGCGGACTTTTTGAAACCTTGCTTTATAGGGATTGTTGACATCAATATTCCCTTGCCAATCATTGTCAAATGAGTGAATGTAAACGTAAGCAAGGTGCCAGAAAAAGATTAAATGGTGCTGATAGATTTCAAATAGTTCAGTTACTGAGTTCTCACAATTCACCTTCAATGGGAAAAATTGCAAGTTATGATGTTAATAAGAAGACAACATGAAAAACCAATGCAAATAAGATATCAATTCAAGCACAAATTGAACAAACTGATGACTTATCTTGTACAAAAGTCAAATGCACATATAATCCAAAGTTTCCTCAATTGGAAGATGTCTTAAATACCTGGATCAACACCAGCCAAATGGCAAATTAAGCTATGCTACAATCAATGGTAAAACTGAAAGCTCAACAAATAGCATGCAGCCTGAACATATCAACTGATGATTTTTTGTAACCAAATGAATAGTACTACCATTTTGCAAAACATAAATACTTAAATTCCACTAATCTACATGGTGAAAATGGTGGTTGATAAAAGTGATCCTCAGTTGTTAGAGTAACTTTGCGCATTGAAAAATTTGATCCTTATAATATTGAGAATGTCTGCAACATGGATGAAACTGGTCTGTTCTTTAGAATGATACTGCAATATACCATCTTAATGCCAAATGAGAATTCAAGTACCATTTGTGAGAAAAAAAGTTCAGAAGGAATGCGTTACCTTATCTGTTTACTCTAATACAAGTGGCACTCATAAAGTTTATTTTCAGCTGATTGGAAAACCAAAGCAACCAGTATGTATTATTGGGCGTGAGTGGCCCGTTTTTTATTGCAATTAGAAGAAGGCTTGGATGAATACAACTGCTTTTATGAAATGGTTTATCTAGAGGTTTGATGGTAAACTTTTTGTCTGGTTCTGTTACTGCTGGATAATGCTCCAGGACAGAGTAAAGAATTTACTCATGAAAACTTTACTGTTAAATTTCTTCCGCCTAACGTGACCTCATGGAAGCAGCCAGTGGATGTGGGAATTGTTGCAGTCATTAAAAAGCGATATAAGTACTTGATTTTGAAAAACATCATTGCATTTAACAATTTTCCTCAACATGCAAAAGATTCCATGCAACAGGCTGTCCAAAGAATGAGGCGAGGTGCTGCTGGAGTTGAAAATGGGAAACCTGCTTCTTTATTGGATGCAGTAAAATAAATTGCTGAAGCTTGGAGCAATATTTCAGAGTCAACAATCAAAAATTGTTTCAAAAAGCTTATATCGTTTTATCGTTAAGAACTTTAGACTTGACTGATGAACCATAAAACTTTGATGAATTCTTATCCCTCATGTACAATTGCTCAATACCAAATCAATTGGATTTGGAGTCAATTTAAAACGAAATTAAATTTATAATGCATGTTGATGATGAGGAAAATGAAGAGTAACAAGAAATGTTAAAAGATATTGAAGAAGCGATCCATCTTGCTGAAAAAAGAATGATCATTCAAGAAAGTGATTCAGAAAAAAACGAAGGACACGAAGAAGAATCAAGCGATTCCAATGATATTCCCCTGGTTGAACTAAATGCTATTATTAGGGTCGTGATGGCACTCACTACCGAGTTTCAAAGGTTGAGTATTCAAGGAACAGTTCCAGATAAAGATATGTGCAAATATAGTGTTGATTTATCACATTTGCAACAATCTTTAAAAGGTGCCAATTCAGCAGCAATTCGGAACAAAAAGAAGCGAGCCAAGCAATTGACTTTGCATGATGCCATTAAAAATAAGAAATAAATGCATTTCTTCAAATTCTACATTGCACTGCTAATTTCATGCAGAGTACCTACGGTTTCTACAGACTTATCCATGGTTATACTGTGTCTGGAGAAATCCACATGTGCAAGGCGTGAGAAAACAGCAATGGATAACGAGCATAATTGATATTCAGTGCGATTAAATTTCTTTGTACATATTGGGTAAGCTCCAATATTTCTTTGTATACGAATAAACGATAAGAAGTATATTTTCATTTCGGCGACTATAAATCATCTTTTGTAAATGAAGTAAATGTATTAAGATTAAAATATTAACGTGCATTTTTACTTTTTCTCTATTGATTGGTGGATGCCCATGTTTATTTGGCATTATTGATAGAACAAACATGTCAAGCAACACGTATATCCTTGTGTGAACGTTTGATCAGCCAAATTTAAGTTAGGCATCATAGTCAAGACTCTAAATAGAGCAAATAATACGAACAACTCCTTTTCATATGTGTGAATGTTAACACCTAGGTTCAGTTGGAGGATAATTTCGGCTAAAGTGAATAGTGTCAATGTAGTTGCAATTCAAATAATAGCATATGGCTAATGAAATTAAAACGAACATTTAAGTTATTGAATATGTTCTGCTCAAGAATTCCAAATAATAATCAAATTCGATGTACTAAATTTTCTTACTTTAAAGTAATATCATGTACAAAGAAAATTTTATCATCTGGAGATGATATTAAATCGGAAAAAGCTGTTATAAAATATAAAGAATCATTAATATAGCACTCAGAATTAAGGTATCAACGTTATAGTATCCTTTCAAATGGTAAGTCAAGATTTTGCAATTAGCCGAGATATTATAGTAGGAACATGTCACTTTTAGGAGCTTGACGGAAAATAATCCGTTCACTTATAGAAACAATGCGCTCACAAAGAAGCGGAAATTTTCTAATGCACAGTGCTTCAACCTGAAATAGAAAATGTTTCAGTTACCTAGATATTAATTGTTATATGTATAAAACTGACATTTCTAGTTTGTAAATTCTGCACGGTGAAGAGCTCTGACGGTAGTCCTTTGCCCACCAACTCGCTTATGTCGATGCCCTTGATACCCACTGTTCTCACAGTCAATTTTTCTAACACTCCATTGATATGCTTTTCAACATTCTGAAACTCAAATGAATACAGTGGAAAAATACAGTTACAGTTTTAAGTATTTAGAACTTGTCACCTTAATATAAGATATGCTGCCCAAAATTTCTCCTGGTCGGAAAGGATTTATAAAGCTACACTCCAACAGTTCCTCGTGCAGGACCTATGTGAAGATATGCAAACAATAATCAAAGCTGATTATGGTACAAGCCAAAAAAATATATAGTCGAAAAATATTATCACTATGGACCTCCAAATTAAATTCTTAATATTTCATACTAATGCCGAAAAATTAATCATAATCTTTGTGAACCATAAAATCCATACAATAATATCCAATATACACTGCAATGATGATTAAGTAAGCTTGCCTCGTGTAAATCAATTGCTGAAGATGACATGGATAATCCTAAAATAAGTCCTCCAGGCACTAATAGGCCATCCATGCCTTCAGAATCAATCATCAATAACAGAAAACTGGAAGCTAATCGAAAAAATAGAAAACTCACCGTACTTTATTGCATTGAAGTGACGATGATGAGTCAGACGCCCCAATGAGCTGAGAATCATTGACTGGGTAAGTGTTAATGGACGACACTGACCATGCAAAATCTATGACTCGCAAGAAAAATCCATAGCATATTAAAATTAGATGAAAGATCAATTATTTTACATAAATCAAGATGGATTTTTACGAGCCTAATGCGCATAGGAATCTATTACAACATACCAGCTGGCCTTTTCTTAGTCGTTTTAAACTCTGTGCTCCAAGTTTCTCGAACTTGTAATCATACCATAGAAAAATAACAATGAATTATATAGACTTCCATGCACTTGAATAATATAGAATATAAATACCTTTTCAGACTGGTTGAAAATGTGCTCTTTCAATTCTTGCTGCTGAACTTTATCCGATTTATAAACAGTCTCTGAATTCATCATTGGCCATGGAAAAATCATGGTCTACAAGTTCGAATGTAAAAATTTTATGCAATGGAGATATAATTGAAGTGAAGCATCATTGTGGCAAACCTTCTCAGTTGTGAAACAGACGCGATTTCTTTGATTGACCAATTCACACACAATATCATAAGCGCTTTGCTTACCATCTTTAATGCTTCGCAAACTCTTTATTCTGAAATTCTGGAAACCGAGGGTATTACTTTAAAAAACTATAATATGCGAGGGCAGATTGCGCAAGTCACACCTTTGTGAATGTATCGCCGACAAATCCAGGCCACAAGTAATAACTGCTACGATATGCAACCTATAACAGTTAAAATTACGACATTGATATATTTAGCATAAAAATGAAACTTTGCAAATAATTATGCACGCAGAAGAATATTTAATGAAAATATTATGAGAACTTTACCTGTACGACAGCTGCATCTACGTGGCTCATTGAGCTAGCCAAAAAGAGCATCAATGAAAACGGCAATACCTGAGATTAAACATAAATATGAACCGAGCACGAGTGAAAATAAAAAATATGCAGATACCTGATCTTGGAATCCAAGAGAACGAGCGAAAGGTGTTGAAGTATTTATTCTTTCATGGCTGCAAAATGAATAAGGTGTTGATGCGTCAACTAGGCATATTCGTATTTTATTTCGAAATATGAAAAGCACGTACCTATAAAATGAAGATTGCCAAAAATCTCGCATGCCATAACCCACTGTCACTTCATAAGGTATTTGAATCAAGTCGCCTGGTCTATAAAACAGGTCAATGCAAGAAAGCTATTCCTAACATTCAATATAGAGCCGTACCTGGTCTTTTTCAGATCAACGCTATGGTCGAGAAATTCGCCATGTATGTATTCTCCAGTTTTATTGCTGGTGGAAAATTTATCATCGTAGAAACCGTTCGTCTGCGAGTTGAAAAAAGATTTTCGTATTGTCAACCTGCTCTGTTGCAAAAACTCGAAGCATATTGCATGGAAGCGCTTATTTTGCGTTGTCTTTAATGCCATAATGATTTTGATTTCGCATCAATTACATCAACACGGACAATGTGCGTGTACTCATAAAGACATTCGTGAACATGATAATTATGGGCAACATTAATATGTAAAAATAAAAAATACGGAATTTTAAATTATTTCAAATTATGTTCATTCATCCAACATATAGATGCTCTTTTCTCGACTATTCTACCTTTACTGCGGTAGCTTTATATGTGTGTCTGCATTTTTGCAGCCTCTGTGTATGCGATGTTCGAGCGTTCCTTCTTATCCTGGTGGATATCTGCAATCGGATTCAAGTTTTATTGAAGGAACGAAACCAAGCACTTGGACAACCGTAGGAGCCAAAAGAATAGTGAAAATGAAAAGAAACATGGAACGGAAAAAATGTCGAAATTTTAGATTAAGAGTTACAGCCCAGATGAACGGCAATCAGCAGTAAGTGTAATATTCTTTTACGTACTAAAAAATTTCTATTCATTTTCGTGGTATTCATTAAAGTAGAGGCAAAATATTTGGGCTAAGCTACACGACAGTTTCAGTTGGGCTCGCTGCTTTACTTTTTCCAGGACTTTTTTTCGGGGCTCTAAACATTATCTTCATCATGTTCACACTTGGACCAATTATTCTCCTGATAGGCTTCAATTTATTCCTGAAAGCAAACACGGTAAACTATTTTGAAAAATTTATTTAAATATATTTGTATGAGAATGTAATATAAATTAGCTTTCCCATTTCTGGGCTGGAAATGCATGCCAATCGCATCGTAGCTGACACAACCTTGTCCAGGTTCGTGCATCTTCTTCGTGTGTTTTGCATGTTGAGTATTTTATCTGTTGTTTCTTTCATGAGTAGTATGCGGAGAGAAAGTTACAGGACCTAAAGAAGGATCTGTTCAATGCTTTAATTGCGGCAGCATTTTGACTGTGGATCGCGGAAAATTTGAGTTTGAACAAATGTACACTGATGGAAGTGGGTATGACAGAAATGAAAGCGATTCGTACGGGAATAATGGAAAAATTATAGATGTAGATGTTGTGGATACATTTAATGATTAAAAACTGGAATTATGATTCTTTCCATTATTTAAACCTATGTACAATTATATTTATAAATTCTACATTTTTATCGTGGGCATGGTTTCTTTAAATTATTTAGCTATATATCCATATTTCTTCCTTTGTTTCTTATTGAGATTTGATATCCCTGGTGGGAAAATCTTGTAAATGTTGAATAAAGCAGTTTAAAAAATAAGATTGATACAATGATTTTGAACTCTTCCCGCCAGTAATCCAACATGGGCATATTTTCTGTTGTTTATAAAAATTTGTTGAACTTTTTGAAAGATTTATTATGCTCATTAACAGCTCCAACTGTTTTTTGGGCTAGAATTGTACTAAAAGGTTCTAGTCCAAAAAGATTCAGTTCCGAAGAAGCCCGAATCAATACAAAAAAGTATGGAAAGGGATGTAGAAAGAGATTTTATGAAAAAATAATTGTGGTCTTAAATCGTCTATAATCAGATGAAGACATGCTGCAATCTTTTTCTGGCTATACAAACTGGAAACTGAAAACAATACATAGCATATCATGCATTGCAAATAGTGCACATTTCATTGATTGAGTTCGCATGAATATTATCATATTTTAGCCATGTAATTCTGATTATAAATTTTAAACTAGTATACTTAAGGTAAACCTTGCACGGCATTTTTGAAATTATACCATGGGAAAATTAATGTTTGTAGCATGACTCTGACCTCCAAATGGTCTAAGATGCAAGATCTTAGGAAAATTACCCAGGACCTTAAGCTCATAGCCAATGTATAATTGTGTTACTAAACTCATTTTGCTAGAAGAGGGGAACAACTGTGTTTCACAGTTGAGCAGTTCCAGCATAACTTTTTTCCGAGTAAATCCACTGATAATCAGGAAGACAGCTGTTTTCTTGATTGAAATAATCATAAGCATTTAGAAGATTGCCTTGTAAACATAACCAAATGTAATTTTCTATTTTGAAATACATACTATGCCAGCCTTCATGAACTTACTTTTGCTTAGGCATTCTTGTAGCCTTCTTACAGCATATAGTCATAAGCTGGAACAAGGTTTTGTTGGAATATTAAAGTAATTCTTTGCTTTAACCTTTGTGCCAAAATATTAACATAGAGGTATTTAAATGTTCATTATGTCTTTCTTAAAAAAATTCTGAAAAATGTAATTGGCAGATTTAGCTAACATAAATCTAAAGTAACTTAATACATTATTGTAAACAAAAAATTTTCATATTGATTGATATTATTATCCTACTGATAAATATCTGCCATTGAGCTGAATTAAGAAAACATTATTAATATACTGGTCTAATTCTTTTCTCATTGAAATGGTTAATATCTCATGCATATCAATTTTTCCCTGCATATTTCTATAAATAGCAGTTGCTCAGCCAATCACTGCCCATTCACTCCTTACTAAACAAATTATCAATATGAAATGTCTTGAATATGTAGGAAGTTGAACATAAGCAGTACTTAATGGTGTAGGGAGTTTTAATTGCATATGGAAGAAACTAAAAAAAAGAACTATTTAATTGATCCAATCTTCCGTATTTTTTAGCAAATAATCTGTTTCCATACGATTTGCCAAAATTTGGATTAGAAATTTTTTTGAAATATAGTAGCCAAGATTCAATATTCATAATGCATTGCAGTAAAAAAAATATATGGCCACAAGGGCTCAAGTCAAAAACTTACAAAATAACATCAAAGTAGTATAAATATAAAGGTGTGTTCAATAATATTTTGACAAAAAGAGAGAAAACAAAGCAAGTAAACAAAAAGAAGATGAAAAAAACAGTTAACCGTGATGGGAAAAAGAGAAAACTGGTAAATTAACAGATACCTACACCATGGCACACACTGAAAGTTGTAATATATTCTGAAGAAAAAACATTTTCTAATTGAATATAATATGACAAGTAATTAGAAGTGGAGCTTGATGTTAGGAATTAACTTCCTAAAGTGCTAATTCCATTTGTAGCTGCAGTACAATTTAGAAAGATTTGTGCAACTATACAATTCAAGAGGATTTGTATCATTCTAGATTTAAGGAGAGTCACATCAGTAGAAGTTCAAGGAGAGTCACATAAGTAAAAATTCAAGGAGAGTCATATATTTTGAATAATCAGCTTGCATATATATTTGTTGTGTTGACAGAATGTCCTCACTTCTATCAACGTAAATAATTGAATGCAATGTATCTCCATCAATTCTTGTCCATGTCTTCTTGCATTTGACTATTGTGTTCATAGTAATCAGTGACTTTAAAATAGCACAATAGAAAAAATTTAGACATCTTTGAGATGATCCGTTTTCAAGTATTAGGAACACAATAGTCAAATGCAAGAAGACATGGACAAGAATTGATGGAGATACATTGCATTCAATTATTTACGTTGATAGAAGTGAGGACATTCTGTCAACACAACAAATATATATGCAAGCTGATTATTCAAAATATATGACTCTCCTTGAATTTTTACTTATGTGACTCTCCTTGAACTTCTACTGATGTGACTCTCCTTAAATCTAGAATGATACAAATCCTCTTGAATTGTATAGTTGCACAAATCTTTCTAAATTGTACTGCAGCTACAAACGGAATTAGCACTTTAGGAAGTTAATTCCTAACACTGATTGATTTGTGGCATAAAAATTTTAAAAGAGTATTTGCGGTACATGTAAACTGCACTATTGGGATATGTTGTGGGGTTTAGTACTATATTCTGCCAGTAAGAAAACATTGGATTACAGATCATAAAACTCAAATTAAAGCCAAACAATTGTATAGCAAGCAAACTCTTATTTGCTAAAGATTGCTTTTAAGTTTCAACTGAACTTGCACATATTTTAATTTTGAGTATTGTCAGTTTACTCTCTCATTAGAGGATATTTCAGATTCATTTAGCATTTCTCTTGAGATGACATTAATTTAATTGCAAGTAGCAACATATAAATTCTTTTAAAAAAAATACAATGAAAGCACATCTTCAAGTTCATTAAGTTTCAAAACAAATACTTGTTGCTCAGAGAGAGAAATAGAAATACATTTGGCATTCTTTAAACCTTGATTTCATTCCAAATGTTTTCAATGTACTAAAATGTATTCTTGAAATGTAATTGCAGTATTTTTTAGCTGATAACCTTGAAATTGTATATATGTTATTTCTCGAAAAGAAAGATGCATATAGTTTATCTTTGAGAAAGTTTACAGAGAATGCCAACATCTCTGAACAAGTATGCTTTGACATTTTAATTTGCCAATGTTTAACAAAGCTCTAGCCATTTTGGTACGCATGAGTTTGTTTAACAATCTCAATCAACATCAAAACCCCTGTGAATTGGAATTTATTTCTGAATAGGCTTGCAAAGCATTATGTTACTTTTTACTCTCTACAGATTTTGTTAAAATGGCTAGTACTGCATTCGATTTACCATGATTTGGAATATCTTTCCATGTGTAGTTTTACCATTTAGAGCCTTCTACTTTAATATAAAAATATTTAAATGCAGTCAAATAAGTCTATTGAATGAAATATATTTAATTTCTTTTCACTTCTATACTGATGCAAATGTTAGTTATGATAGCTGAATGTTCCAATATAGAGTAATACTATTCAAAGGTGCTAAAGTGTTTTTGCAATTTATCATAATTAGATGTACTGAAGTTTTTGCAGACTTTGTTACTTTTTTTATGTAGTGTTTGATTCATATTTACTCTAGTTTGTTAAAGAGATTTGGCTGCATATAGTTGCATGTTGCTGCCTAGAAATGTAAAACCTTCCTATCATTTAGCAGTGTTACAGCAGTAAGGCCATTAATACAGCAGTAGCTTGAGCTCTTTTAGTATTAGAATGCCATGTACTTTTTTATCTTGAATGCACTGTATGGTACAGTTGCTTCAAAAAAAAATTGCATCAAATTTTTTTCAAAAATGATTTCTTTCTTTTGTAGATTTTTTGACTTTTTTCTCTTTTCCTTTTTTTTATTATTTTTTCTTTCTTTTTTTCAAATTTGTTCAAATTTTAAAATTTTTGTTGACTGATTCTACTCACTTAAATTGAAAAAATTAAATAGAAAAATTCATAATGTTTGCTACAAATGGAAACAAATTGCGAAAAATTTACTGGTTGAGTTGGTTCATTTTAAAAATTCACACAAAATTTTCGGGTCTAATAGCATTCTGAATTGCATAGTATTGTAAGTATTGAGAGATTTGAAAAATCATCACTGTAATACAGGTGATAAAAACTCCCTAGAAACTTAGTGGAAAGAGATGAGCAAGGCTTTTATGAATTGGATCAACGAATATTACATATTTCGCTTTTCGGCATGAAAAAATCATAATTTGCTGAGCATCGATTACAAGAGGATTCATACATATTCAGAAAGAGGCATTCGCGCCAAATTTCAAACTTGAAAAATTGATAAATAAGGCCAAATGTAATTCATTTAACATAATTTTACTATCATTAGATTCATAGCTCAAAACTCTCATTAATCCTTCCTGTTAAAGTCTTTAGACGATGAGCAAACGAAAAGTAGACCAAATAACCATCAAAGAATCAGATCAAAGTTGCTCTGGTTCCTTGACGAGCTTAAATAATGATAATGTTAAAACATTGAAAAAGACAGACAGTCCAGTTGAATGTGGAAATTCTCATCAGTTAACAATCGAGAATGTTGAAACATTGAAAAAGACAGACAGTCCAGTCAAATGTGAAAATTCTCATCAATCAAAAGTCGATAATGTTGAAACATTGAAAAAGATAGACAGTCCAGTCAAACGTGGAAATTCTCATCAATCAAAAGTTGATAATGTTTCTAGTATGGAGTCGTTTTTTAAAATTACATCACTTCCTAAAAAGGCATCGCTTCCTATAAAGGCATCGTTTCCTGATGTGGGAATTATCGATGAGTGGAAGGAAAAATTGATGACCGAGAAATCTACGTCGTATTTGGTAAAATACCTTGAATTTGTTGAGCGAGAAGAAAAATCGGGAAAGGTACTGCTTATCAGCTAACGAAGAATATTCTGGCATATGCTTGAACTGTACATTGTTAAATTTCAGATCGTATATCCTCCTAAAAATCTTCGCTTTGAAGCTTTAAATCTGTGTCCGCCCGACAAAGTAAAAGTAGTTATACTTGGGCAAGATCCTTATCATGGCGTTGGGCAGGCTCATGGACTGAGTTTTTCAGTTCTTCCCGGAGTTCCTCAACCTCCATCGCTCAAAAATATCATTAGTGAAGCCGTATCGTGCGTTGGTATTAAACCCACGAAGGTATTAGGTCAATCTATTTTTAAAATAACTTATATGCATCTAATAGATATTTTCTTTTTTAGCTTGGATGCCTTCGCTCGTGGGCGAAACAAGGTGTTCTCCTTCTTAATACTGTTTTGACTGTTGAAAAAGGTCTAGGTATGGTAAACATTCACCTTGAAGAATCCGTGACAAGCTAACGAAATTTTTATTTCTTAAATATTCGATGAAAAGTTAAGGTGATAAAATTGATGAAAACAGTTTTGTTGGGATTTTTGACGAAGGCTCAATATTTGCTTACATTTATTTTTCTATATTTACTTCAATGTCAGTTACCTGACAACTAAGGATACTTTATATTGATGAAAGCATTATCTTAATTCTGTTGGTTGATGTTCATATATATAATTATCAGAAGGGAAAAAAAATAATAAGTTTTTTACCTACATGCAATGTAGCATATTTAGCATTCGATGACATTCGAATATAATACCTCTTTGGTTCTGGTGAAGTGTGCTTATATTTCATCTATGCCTGTTTTAAAATGTTAACAAGTTAAACTAGATGCACTTTATCTGTAATTAAAATAGTATGAATTTTTGGTACCATTCATTTTAAATTATTAGCGAGATACATCTGTAGTATTGCAGCGAGTCCTACTACAAGATTTACTTTTGCTATGTATTTTACATAATAAGATGCATGTCCAGTAGCAATGATTCACTTTTTACAGTAGCTATTTATTAAATTCTTACTAAGCCATTTTATTTTTATCTCTCAAATTGCCTTTTTATAGCTGGGAGTCACCACAAGAAAGGCTGTGAAAATTTTACTGATGAGATTGTGCGCATATTAAATAGGTAATTAATATAATTGTTCTTTTCCCATTTACTCTTTAAATCCCAATTTTTTCCAGTAATAGGATGGATAGATCTATTATATTTCTTCTCTGGGGAAAAGCTAGCCAGGAGAAGTGTGCACATATTGATACAAAGAAGCACAAGATAATCGCTACCAGCCACCCTTCGCCACTTGGTGCATCCAAAACCAGTGCACCTTTCAGAGGAAGTGGGTGCTTCAAGAAAGCAAATGATATGTTACTGGAAATGGGAGAGGAACCTATAGATTGGAATTTATAGGTTAAAAGTATTTAATACCACTTTTGCACCAATCTTATGTTTTTATATAGTATGAAGAGATTGTTTTGATTCTTCCATATCCTTGGTCACTTATGAAAAAGTTAAGATTATACCTGTTATACTGTTCCATTACATACTCTCCAGTTTCAAAATATTTAGTAAAACTCCAGGCAATCTTTTGACTGACGTAGTTTTGCCTTGTCAAATACTTAAACTATAAGATTGAATTGGATCCGACAATTGAACTGAATGCATGCTAATAATTTCTTGCTTAGGTCTCTCTATTTTCACTACATTATACAGAGTAGGTGGAACATATTTAAAACATTTGAATGATAACTAGTGCTAATGCATCAACAACTAGGTTACATTTCCCAAATTGTATAATTCTTGCTTCTACATTACTGATAAGAATTATTGCATCATTAGTGATTATGCAACGTACAGGTAATGATAATGAGCCACATCCACTCTAGATACTTAAAACTCTCATAGATGACTCTGGCAACAGCATTAAAGTATATGACAGTAACATTTCTCTTTCAATTTTTTATACTCTTCATTTAATCCCATGTAACTAATATGCAACTCTGCACATTTTTGTTGTTAGTCAGATAAAGTTCAAAGAAATTACATAAAATCAATGCAGAGTTACAATGCTGTTGAGTTAATTTTTTGCTAAACCTTTTTTTCCCGCAGAAAGCATTTAGCTGGAGCTGTCTGCTTGACATTCATACAAACATAATTGTGTGTCACAGAGCATGCTCATACGGCATTTTCAGTAACAATATCTCCCAGATGGTAATTGATTTCAATTGCCTGACTTGAATTTATGACTTGATGAACTCATATACTCAACCATACTTCAATTTCAGTAGATATTGTGGCCACACCTTAATTAGTTGGCATATTCTATTTCAACTACATTATTTTGACAATATTGCAATAGGCATTAGTTCTACTTGAAAATCTTCTGTATGAAGATTAATAACCTCCACTTATATGAGAATTATTTTTGACTGCAGTCTAGATCTTGCTGACTACCTGCAACTAACTTCAATTCCAACACTAAAATTGGAGATATCAATGAATATGATAAATTTTCTTAGGTGATAACTTAATATAAATCAGATGTAGATGATTTCAATATGCACAACAGCAGTATTCTTGCTTCAAAGTATAAACCTTGTCTTACTGCCACTCAGAGTAGAAATGAACAAGACAGTTCATTGCATGATTGCCAAGGAATAAATCCTTTCCGAGCACTTTTATGCGGTCAGAGATAAAAATGATAAATTTCTAATGCTGGCAAAATGCCATTTCTGAAGAAAGTATCCAGTCATTGATCTGCTACACAGTAAGCCAAATGGTTGAATACTGATTTTTTTCAAGTAGATTTTGGACAGATTCATCACTGAAACTGTCATTCCAGAATACCTTTAGAAATTACTTCTTTAACTGAGCCTGTTTAGGCTTCCTCACATCAATGGTTAATAATACTACTGGCACTGAGTATGGGTGGGCATGAACAAAAAATACATTCTTTAAATGACAATCATTGTCTAATGGGAGTAGTTGAATGCGCTTGCTTCCAGTCCTTTCTTTCGCCTCGCCTCGCTTGGCTTGTTTTTCTTACTCAAAAATGCTAAAATTTCTCCTGGATTGCTTGCATCATCAAGACCTCCAAAACTGTAGATCTTAAAATTTGGGCTACTTTAATCATTTGGACGGAATACTTCCTTAGTAATTATATGTAAGACTAGCGCATCAGCTGCTCCCTGTTACTTGGGCATGCCTACCCCACTTTTGTCACTACATTGTGTTCGTTGATTACCTCGCCTCTCACTGTGATTATATTTGGTTTAAAGATAAACTATAGTGCAATAATATTAGAGTTGCCTTTCATAGTGAACTAACCAAATTAAGTGCAAATACCCATATGTCCAAATGGACTCAAATTTGGTTTGCATGGGGCTAGTCCAATTATCATGTTTTGAATGTGTGCAAGCAGATTCAGCAGGCAAAAGAGAAGAAATATGCCACCTTCTTTCTAAGGAAAGTTGGACTTCCCGCTGTTCAATAGAAAAAAGTAATGTCATGTGAGGGCAGCATAGCACAGCAAGTGGAAGCGTGCTAATTGCTCATTAATTGAATTAGTACGGAATAAATTTGAAGAGGCATTGTATACAAACATTCTTCAATTCTAACCAACTCCCATGAATCTTCAGCAATGCAGAGGATCACTTTATTCCTGCTTTTGTCAACCTTTCAATGTATGCACTCTACATTTTATATTAATAAAATCAGCCCATTTCAACGTCATCGGATTCAAGTGAAAATATTTCGGAGCTCCATGTCATAAATGCTAAACTTTCTAACTAATCATAAACTACGATCCATCAGATATCAAGGCAGATTGATATATCTATATAAAGAGCGTAGAAGAAAAGATTTATTGATTATTTTCATTTTCCAATTGAAGTACTTGTCAACGAAGAGCATTAAATGCACCACTCCCGATAACATCATCTTGGGGATCATCAGGAAACATAATACTATCAGTATTTGGAAACTCATTGGTCACAAATATTTCTTTAGAGTAATGTTTGTAGCTAGAAGAATTGAGAGATTCCAGAAAATCATACCAGTATATGACCATCCCTGGGCCAAATCGATTAACATAGCCATGGAGCTGTTTCAACTGCAAACAGAAGAAAAAAATTAACTCAATTAAAAAAGTTTGCATTATATAGTTATATGAATCAATTAACTCTACCTATATAGGCTACAAAATTTAGCATAGAATATGGTAATCATGGGACAAGGCTGTCAAATCTGTACCTGATCTTCAAAAGCAAAATGTGAGCCGAACATAGCCTTGCTATCGATCCAAGTTACTGCATGCCATTTTTCACTATGATCTTTGACGGCAATTGGAAGCAACAACATAATATCTGGAGTTTTTGCCATTCCTCTAAGCCTCATAGATGATTCATTCTCATAAGGTATATTTCTGAAAAATGAGATATGCACCACATGAAGTATAGAAAAACATTTAAAAAATACGGACTCCAAACATCAAAACACTTATTAGTGTACCTTAAGGTTAGTTTGCGTTGTAGCAGCAACTCATATTCGATTCCTATCGTGTTCTTCATTCTGTCTACATGCAAACTATAATCTTCATCCTGTTCCAAGCAAACTCGCACGTCGTTCTCAAGTCTTGCAAACGAAATGAAAAACGAGAATTATTATAAGGAGGGTTTAATATTCACTAAAAAATGCAATGCATTTATCAAAAATTACCATGGATCATATAGAAATGGATAAGTACAAACTATAGACTATGGTTGGCTATTGAAGCCTCTGCAAGGTCATACATCAAAATAGTTTCTTAGATGAGGATTTATCTTTCTGGTAGTTTTTACAGGAAAACAAATATAAATTTAAGGCAGATTGTTGTTTTTTCTTAAATATAGATTTAATATGAGTCAGACACTCTCGAGGTTGACACTATTCTTTAAGAGGAAAAGTTAAAAATTTAGTTCTTTTTTTCTCAAGACTAAATACCCATTCTATTGCAGTAAGTGGTCAATTTAAATTCTACTATGCATGGAGTAATACTGCTACCAAGTCAAATCAAATAAAAAACATTATAATGCCACTTATTCTTCATGATTAGATGTCATAACGTAAAAGGCCTCCAAAAATAAACGATTCTAAATAAAGTTGTAAGTGTTTTTAAATGGTAACACAAGGATATGTGATTGTTTTTTAAAGTTTTTAGAGAGTCATTCTGTATTCAAATTGAGCATAGCCGTCAAAAATTCAAAAAAATTTATCCTTACCAAAAAAACACCTAATATAGAACCAATTTGATCTTTAGCACTAGTTTGAAATCAGTTAACGAAGCAAAGTATAAGAGAAGTTGCTCGATCTATTTCATGGGCCAAAACACGAAAGAAGTGACGCTAAAAATTATTTTTCCACTTCCAACCCACGCTTGGCGCCAGCCCAATCATGAGTTAATTAAACTCCAGTGAGTTAATTTTGTTTTTATTTAACTAGTGGTAACATATATTTGAAATAAATTATGCTTATACCTGGAGTCATTGATTAGAGTGGGGTTCCTCATGTATTCAATCACCGGACGATCTGCTTTGAGACCTTCAACAATGATACGAGATAGTAAGTAAGGGGAGTAGCTGATTTTCTGGGCTATATCCCATATGTTCATCCCGTCCTGCCATTGCTTTCTACGCAATACTTTCACATTTATCTTGGAGGTAAGACTGATATTTACCTTAAAATATCTCACATGTAGCAATCACGGCGAGCTAAATGTATATGAGTAACTTTACGGACGTGTCTAGAGAAAATCTGTCTTTTTAAACTGCATAGTGTTTCGGAGCTGACGCCACATAAAGGAGTATCGATAAGATCAACTTCAAACCTTGACTTAAGCTTTTCATCGCACAGAGCGCATGCTACGTGGTAAACATCTTCTCGCATTCTTAGATAGTATTTTATCTAAATTGAGATTAATTATAGTTGGCTGCTGCTGGAATGTGCTAAGAACTAGTGCCGCGAAAATTACTTTCAATTTGAAAAATAAAACTTTTACTGATCCAATCAAAATTAATCGTTTTGGTGAAATCTTATATTTGCCCTTGCTATTGGTTGAGCCATATTTTTGGATTTTCATTCATTTTGGAACATGATTTTGAACCAATGCACAAATCAGTTGGTATTTAATTAGTGAATTTCTGCTGCAGGCGCTAAGGACTTGTAGCATTACCTAATCATGAAATTGAAACATCTTGAAAGTGCGTTAAGTGATTTGACTCTGTACAGTCAACTCAAGCCGGGAACTGCTCGTTTGGATCTTGAACAGTATAGTACATCACCACATATTGCTGCACGTATGCTTTTTACAGCTCAGATGGAGTACGAAGACATTGAGAACATGTGAGATCTATGATTTTTGCTTAATATATATTTCCGTTGAAAATGAGCATTATCCTGACAATGGAAAAAATATCTTGGCGGAAAATCCTCGTAGAATGCACTAATACTAAAAAACAAGAAATCCAATAGCGCTTATTATACCTGATTTGACTAAGAACATTCGTATGAACTAGAGTAGCAATAATTTTAAGTATCAATCTATGAAGTAAAATATCTTCAACTTGAATGTATGGAACACTATATCTTTCACATTAGTAACGAGTGTAATAGACCATGCCTGAAAGCATTAAAGATTGGAATTTTTTCTATAGAAACTAATTCATTTCAGTTATTGAGGGTAATCTTTCAATATCTTGATATTTTTCTTTGAAGTGACAATTTTTGTCTTTGGATCGACAAAAAAGAATGGCACTTAAATGGTGCTGGATAAAAATGTTGGTTTTTCCATATAAATTTATAGATCATCATCAATAAAATTTCACCACATTCCTTAGTTATTTTTCATATGAGCTGCGCATTAGCTACATTTTTTATCGCGGCAGGAATGTACTAGATATGGGTTGTGGTACTGGTATTCTAGGTATTGCGGCTTCATTACTTGGTGCTGGTCATGTTCTTGGCATAGATATCGATGAAAATATTCTACATATTGCTGCTACAAATGCTGAGCGTTGCAAAGTCAATGATGTTTTCGACCTCTTATGCTGTGATGTTCGCATGTTAGATACTTCTAATACGGTTGAGTTTGATTTCTATGCGGCATGATTAAATTATTGATGTTAAATATAATATTTTCATATCATTCATAAGTTTATATATATATATATATATATATATGATTAGTTTTATTTCATTCTGTGCCTTGATTTATTTGACATGCCTCCAATATTTTATTTAAAGTTTGAGTCCAAATTTGGAGGCTAGATATTGAAACATAATAGGAAATAATATACAGTAATAAAAGTAATGATTTCAAGGTATCAATGGAGCTTATATCATCGTCAGTTTTAAACATTTAGCGGGATGCCAAGGATGATGTATTTCCTCCAATTTCTATGTCTAAAGCATTTGATACTGTTATAATGAACCCACCCTTTGGAACTAGACGTATTGGAGCTGATATGGAATTTTTAAAAGTGGGTGTGGAGCTTGCAAAGCGTTCCGTTTATTCATTGCACAAGGTAAAGCAAAATAGCATAACAACAAGCTTGTAAATGTAGGATTTATTATTCAAAATTATACATTTTAAATAAAAAAAGATTGGCTTCTAAAAAATCATGCTCAAAAAGAGATATTACGAACGCCAAAAGTTGGTCGTTACACTTTACCGCTAACAAGTTATTCCTACATAAAAGTGTACTTGAGCAAACTGTTTTACTGCAGTAAAATTTGCATTTTTTTCAACTTAATCTTTTGTACGAGGGATATCTCCACATG
This sequence comes from Vaucheria bursata, assembly GCA_032358265.1. Taxonomy (NCBI): domain Eukaryota; class Xanthophyceae; order Vaucheriales; family Vaucheriaceae; genus Vaucheria; species Vaucheria bursata. The sequence goes on from JAULBW010050659.1 coordinate 28,038, forward strand.
TATAGTATTTGATATGTTTTCGATTCTGTAGACTAGTACCCGTTCTCATGTTCTAAAATATGCCCGAGAGTTGGGAGTGGAGGTTCAGGTAATAATACAAATTTATTAGTTTCTCAGTCTTTTATACTTCTCTATAATAAAGTTTTAAGAATTTTTGTATCGTGGCAGTATTAACTCTTACTTTCCATTTATATTGGATTCTGTACATTTTAAAAGTTTAAATATATATAGTTTGCGTAGACGTGAAATTATTTTGTCTTTTACACATGTACTCTTTTAGGTTTTGGCACAGGTAAATTTTGGTATTCCAAATACATATGCGCATCACAAGAAAAAGAGTGTCGATGTTGAAGTGGATCTAATTAGATTAAGTATTCCCTAATCAATATTTTGATGGTATTGACTCGGAGCAAATGTTGTATCCTAATGTAATGTGCCGGATTTTCAAGATATGTTTATGAATGAACTAGATAATTATGATTGCAACTGATGGCAAAATGATATAAGATAAATTCGCTGTACCCACCTCTCTTTATCAGTTTCTGTCGAATCTTCAAATTTGAAATGTTGAATTTGAATGAATTTAAAGAGTTTCGAATGGCTGATATCTGTATTTTGCACAAACTGTAACTCTGTCTAGGACCACACGATCTTAGGTGATTATGGGGAATCAGTTAACAATAATCAATTACTTACGATTATTTTTTTGTAGAGCTGTCACACCTAGATCATTACGTAACATTCCTGGAAGTTGAAGTTATCAGCAACATTCATTTTTGGAGGTGCAACAGTAAGTCGCTGATATTTTACCAGTAACATCGTAAGTAGCAGTTATGTTATAGTAGGAATCGGTAACAGTAATATCAAAGTAATTACTGTTCAATAGTGTAAACGGTAGCATCCGAGTTAAATCAATGCTACCATTACTTTACATTAATCCAGGGTGGGATAGTTTCGCAATTGGTCATGGATTATATTTGATTGTAGGACCTGTAGAAACTGTCAGATTATAAAGAAATCTTCCATTCCTGTCTGACGGTTATAAGGTTTGACGCTAGCCTTCAACTTTTCACTAATTCATTTTCATACCAACCTTGATGCATATCTCAAGTGGTGACAGGTCCCTTCGGAAATGAACACAATCAAATTGGCCACATCATGGACCATTGCTGGAAGAAACTGCTGCATGCAGCAATTTGGTGTATCCTCAGTATTACGTTGCTCATCATGTTAGGAATCAACTCCCTTAGGGATTAATTCTATTTTATAGCTGCAGTCAGTTTTCATTTATGACGTTCCAAGTAAATTGGCTGCGCAGATTCCAGTAGAGTTATATATTTTGTTGTGTTGATAGAAGTTAGCTCACTTCTATCAACACAATTAGTGCATGATAAATATGCACATTTCTGCCACAGTTTCTTGTGCTTTGTTGTGTTTCATGTTTCTAACACATCATTTCTGCCTTTTCGAACTTGAAAGTCCTTTTTGGCCATATCAATATTATCGATTGATTGTAATTTTCCTGCTGAATACATATCCTTATTTTTTAAACCGCACACTGAAAACAGTTGGATCGATAGATGCTTGAGAGCAACATCAATAACTGTGTTCATAGTTCATACACTATAAAATTGAAAGTAAATGCCGATAATTGACTTGCAAAATGCACCATTCTTAATCTTGTGTACTACACTCTCTTCTGATCTTAAAGATGTACACACTTATATTTAATGCATTTATAGGCTGAGTAATTTCAACAAGAAATTTAGCTCTTGTCCCATATTTTCCCTTTGCTTTTGGTCCCCCTGTTGCACAATGGTTGGTTGGACAATATTGACGCAAAATTATTTATGTTTTAAGTTGATTAGATTATACCTTGAATGCTTTGTAATTACATTTTTTTTTAAATACTGGCCTTCAATTTATGTGATATTAGCAAACAAAAATATCTTATTCCTTACAAACTAGAGAAACAATCTTGATGGATGAAATGGCAACTCCTTTTTTGGTCAAGAAATGACATAGCAATAACAACTTCTTGAAATCACGAAAGAAATATATATTTGCCAAGTTATGATTTAATTCAAATCTCTGTCTGATGTTCTGCTTCATCACAGCATATGCGTCCCCAAAACTTTGCAAATGTGATTTAAAAATCCCACAAAACGACCTCATGAACCTCTGCAAACAGCTGCTCTAAACTATGGTTCATATTGAAGCACGGAAAAATATCACGTTGTATCCTCAAACAAGCTACTTGTATTTGGTCTTGTTCCACGCTTCTCTTTGTTTTTTATCTGTAGCATACTAGGATTCTCATCCCCAAAAAGTGTGGAGTATTTATCCTTACTTTGCATTACCCTGGGTGGGTTACGCTCTGCAGGTATATTATTTTTAGCCTTATCGCTAGCATCACTACTTAAGAAGTCTTCAAGATTTGGAATGTTATTAGATAATGGCACTTGGGCGGGTCTGCTGTAGCTGAGCTCTGGCTGCTTGAAATATGAACGAGGGGTTGCCATAGAACTAGGATGGGAGATCGTTGGCTGAAGCACTGGGATTGGTATGTTTTGTGTAGAATTGCTCATGTCTGAGGAGGCTAAGAGACAGATAGCAAAAATGGAAAATTTCAAGTGAGCTGACAAATGAGATTGAAACAAAAATATAAACTTACCAGCCTGTTGATTTACAAGCCACTCTGCAGCTCTATCAGGGTCATTGTCATTTCGCTGCAGTGCTACCTGGGCTTGTTGTCCAGAAAATCCTATATCCATGAGTCGAGATACCAACACATCCTGACTCACACCTACAGGATGCACCTTTGTTCGCTGCAATCATAGATTGTATAGTTTACTTCAGCAGTAATTGTAGATTAGTCATACATATAAAAATTACTTGTTGCTGTCGTTGAAGAGACATTTGTTGCTGTTGCTTGGCCAGTAGCTGCTGCTGTTGTAGCGATGTGGCACCATAATATGGGTTAGGCCGCACCGGCATGTTATAATGATCCGGTTGAGAATGGAGAGTTTTTTGCATTCTTTCCCTGTGCCACGTGGCTCCACCCCAAGTGCTTCTGACTTCACCCAACTGCGGTAATCGTTCTGTATTTTCTAATGCTGACAGTTGACCCTCTTCAGTTTTAAAGTACGCTTGTCTGTCCGGGTCGTAGTGTTTTCTCGTCCATCTTCGAGAAAAGCGAAAATGCAAAGCGAGAGAGAGAAATCTTATGGTATTTATTTTATAAATGAATTACGTATATTACTCACAAGGAATACACGGAATATATATTCAAACAAAACTAAATTTTTTTACCTGCACACTTTATCAGATTTCAATTTATTATTTAGGCGAAGCCAATAGATATTTATTCCACAATGAATTTGAAATAGGATAGTACCTGGATGATTCACTTAGGTCTTGGGTCAATTTGGCAGGATGCTCAGCTGAATCTCCTGAAGGCTCAGCCACAATTTCCGGTGCCATCCTACATAAATGGAAAATAATAAAAAAAACTAATGAATGTAATCTTATGTACAATACATTGTATACCTTCTAAGACTATGCATCCCTTTGACAAGCCTCTCACGCTTGGATTGAAGTCCTCGTCTTTTTTCCATTACAGCAGCATCCTCAACAAATAGTTCTTCAACATTTCCTATTCGGGCCGCCAATAGAAATAGCTCATTTTCCGCCAATCCTAGAAGGTTCACTATAAAATCTTGTTCCATGGTCATGCAAACATTATCGACCAGTCGCTTTGTTGCCACATTCCAATAGGCCTACAAGTCATAGAATCTAATGTAAACATAGCGGAGAGCATATTTTTATCTCTTCCAGTTACTACAGCTACATTACAGCCAACCAATTAGCCTACTTATTTGCCATATCGCCAAGTAGAAAATGCCTTTAGAGAATACTAGAATTTATAATTTTCGTCTTTTCAATTACAGTAAAAAAAATATTCAAAATAATATGGAGATTGTTTACAACTTGCGAATTACATAGAGCATAAACGTACTATGCAGCTCAAATACAGAGATGAATCATCATAGTTTACTCTTAAGGGTTCGCTCATTACCCAACAACAAAGATGAGAAATATCATATCAACAAGTATGCTTATATGAATCATCATCATCATCATCACCTGCAGTAAAGTGCACATATCTTCCACATTTGCCATTGTCCCTACTCCATGATTTTTCATATACCAGCCTCCTAGAGATTCTCTCAACGGAGCCATAAGATTAAGTGCTTCAGCTGGCTAAAAAATATTTTGCATATTTTAGCATCTTAAAAATCCTCATTCAAAAAATGAACAGATTATATTACACCTTCACTTATGAGCTACGATAAGAACTCTTTCCGGCAATCTTTTTTCACTAGGAAAAAATTCTGAACATTGTTTTGACCGATTAGGCCCCGAGCCATCGTACATTAGTGTTTTCAAGAATTGGAATGACAAATAATACATTATGACCCTCTTTTCAAATTGCCTCCCCAAAAATCCAGAAAAACTCATAAAAATTCCCCTCGAAAAATTGAAAATGGTCCATTGGAAGAGAGAAGGCCAGCAAGTAGTTTCTTTGAGTCAAATTTCTTCATTTTAATTCATTTAAAAAATTCTAGATAGTCAAATTAGGAGAATCGATTAAATAGCATAGTCAATTACCTTTTCACCTGCAGCGACAAGAGCTTCTTCCAAAGCTGTATCAAAATTTCTAAATCGAATGGTATTAATAACTTCCAACATGCCTTCATTAGTCGTAAATGGGTCACTTTCTTTTTGAAATATGTGGTCAATCTTCGTGCTGACCTACATTAAATTTCAAAATATATAGACATAAAAAAACATATGCATAGAGTACATCGATTGGATAAAACCTATTTACTGAATAATGCAATAATGATTTAAAATAAATTTCTTAGGAACCCAAATAACTCATTTGCATAAGCGTATGATAAATGATATGTTTAATATGAAAAATAGTAAAACAGAGCTTACTTCTTCTGCTAACTGTTCCACTAGTCCACTAATGCAATCCCTAATTGCCCCACAAAGTTTAGGAAATTGAATTGCCAAGGCTTGAATCAACAAACTTGCAATTGACAGAGATGCATTAGCAACCTGAGAACTGAAAAATGTAGATGATCAATAGTTATCTATTTCAGAATATAAACATAAATAAAAATGGACGAATTATACCTGCATCGTTCCACAGCAGGTCGCCATGTCTCCACATTTTGAACCATAAAGCCATAGAAAACCTTGCAGCACAAAAAATATATAGGAAAATTAGGGGTGCTACATTCATTGAATTTGATAAGCATTTCACAACTACAATTAGGATAGAATGAGTAGTTACAGGATGTGATTCGCAACATAAATATTGACTTCTTATCTAATACGTCTTATAAAGCTTGAACAAATATAACTGCATCTACTTCTTTACTAGGAGGAATAATTTGAATTGCATTATAAATCAATGATGGAGGACATAAATAAAACATGCGCACAAATCTACCTGTAAATTAAGGAACCCTGGTAATTCTCTTCCTCTTAAACTAGTTATTTCAGTTGCAAGTCTCTCGCCAAATCCCGGATCATTGAATCCAGGCATAGTGTCAGCTATATCAGCATGAAGCCCTTTAAATATGACCTTACAACGCAAATGACAAGTACAGACAAAATTTATAGCTGAAAATTGAAATTTGTTAGATAGTTAAACTATTTGTGAAGCCTACGAGTACCACTGATAATGAGGAAAGATTCAATATCCATATGGTGCTATTCTGCTATGAAACTGCAATAAAATGCGGATGATAAACGTATGTAACATTTTACCTGACAGTCTGCATGCAGACGTAAATTAGGTTTTGAGGAGAGCAAATCATCTCTGTAGTATCCCCGAGCGGACTGTCTCAATAATCTGCAGTAATCGGAAACTATTCTCATAAAGGATGTATGACAGGAGGCAGAGTCGTGAGGCACGCCCTTGATCATTGGCGCCAGTTCGGATTCCACCTATTTAAACCAGTTGAACTTAAAAATTCTAAACAATAGTGCAATAAAATTGTAACTCTTCACCTGACCAAGTTGAGTTTGCAGTTCCCATTTGATTGCAGGTAGTGCATTTCCAATGCGCTTCACTAACAGGTCAGTTAACCTAGATGTTAGACATTGGATTCCCAATGAACCACTAGGAATACCAGCAAAGGCCATATTATCACGGAAAAACTAAAAGAATGCCAGTTTAAAACAAAAAGAGAAAAAAACATAAATTTTAATATTTTAACCGGCATCTTAGGGCCCATAAATATCATACTAGCCATTTTTATAAAAAATACTCTTCTGCATCATAGGTAAATGTTTCACAGAAAATAAAATATTTATCGCACAAGAGACAAATCGATGCCCATACCAAGAAAGTGAAAAAAACGTCAGATGCCAGTTAAAAATAATAAGGTAAAGTTAGAAATCACCTACCTTTTGCTCAGCAACTAGCGCAGATTTATTGCTCATCCCAGTGTTAATGTCAATTTGACTTCTACATTTTACCATAACATATCCTAATTTAAGTGGTTTTCTTATATTTCGTAATACTGCAATTACTTCATCTTCGTTTCCAGGCCCTATCAAATCTGGCTTAGTAAGTACTCCAATAGTCCTAGCAAAAATCATAAACTGAAGTAGTTAAGATATGATATGACAAATAATCACGAATATAATTATACAGAAAAAAATATGAGCAAATAATATCTTTGAACTGGTAACACATTTCTTGCTAAATCTCCCCTTAAAAATTAAAAAAGGTTAGGAATTAATATGCTCAAGAGTGCTCAAAACCATAGACAAAGTAATAAGTAGTTGCTGTCTTCACTATATGAGCTTAATAAAAGGTGTAAAATAACCTATCGCCTTCAGGATCCACCCTCTTAGCTCGCTCTAAAATATCCACAGTAGCTACATCTTGGTTGGATGGAACCACAGCAAGAATAATTGTTCTTTCCTGTGCAAGGTATCGCTCAACCTTACAAAAAAGTAACATACATATTTTTTTATTGCAATTATTTTGATGGCATTAGCCAATTTAGCAAGTTTACTTTCGGAATGAAAATATTCAATCAGATATTGAATGTATTAAAATGCAATAGATATGCAAACTTACCATCGAATTGACATCGTTCATGACATTAGCTGACTGACCAGATGTTGCTGTACGAACAATACCAGGTAAATCAATCAGTGTGAGATCTGGAAGCCCAGGAGCTCGAACTTCAATCACAATGCTCTATTTTGATTAAAAACACAAAATCAATGCATTGAAATATATTCATCATAATTAAATAGAAAATATTATATATACTGAAGTTAAAAACATTTGCATAATTGATTGCCAAATGCAAATAAAAAAATTCCAGTTTCATCATGGGAAATTCATGATATCAAATTTAGAACTATACCTCTGACGAAAAGGCAGAAGTATTGCCAGAAGTGAGTCCGTTTTGTAAATCGGCAATTATCTTAGTTAATGCCTCGGGGCCACCTTGCACGTCACCACAACCTTTAATCCCATTTTTAGAACCGGTTACAGAGGCTCGAGCAGACCATTCAGTGCCAGCAGGAGCAGCTTTCATGATGAGCTGCGTAGCGCATCGAGTAACTAAGCCACCGCCACGAGGGAAGGGCACTCCGCTTATGGCTTCCAGTACGCTACTTTTGCCTGAATATTACATAGCAAAATTAGCCTACATTTGCACCTTGGAAATCCTAATCATATCATATTAAATTCATCAAAAAAATTTAGAATGCTTCATGTTTGCATTTGCAACATGTTAGGATTATTTTCTGCAGATATGTAGCACAAAGTAAAAATCACTTTGTCATTTTGTCCATGCACCACAATTTCTTTTGTTCACTTCTATAAAAATATATGATTCCGCGAAAACCACTTTCAAGGAACACCTATAATTGACTTAGAATAAGGTAATTTTTAAGACTCAGTAAAAATAAAAAATAAAAATTGAAATATACCAATAATCGCCACTCAATGAAAAACGTTCAACAATTTCGTAGTTAATCTCGGCGAGGTATCGAAATATATATAAAATCGTAATCAAAATATATTTTAAAAAATCGTATGCTAGGAAAGATACGTCTCTAAGCGAGAAAAATTGAAGCACCTGAGCTCTGATCCCCCATGACAGCAATTTGAGGCAACGGAATATCCTGTGAGATACCATGTTGGCGTAGCTCATCGATTAGGTCAAGCCAAGGTCGAACTTCCTTAGCGTGAGCATGCTCCAGCGCCGCTCCATCTAAACTGGTCATTTTCCTTGGATTGCCAATGTGTACTTATATATTGGCTGGAAAAACTTGGTGACGCAAAGTTTACTTCTAAGGTTCCAGGAAATGTTTCGTCTTTCCGATTAATAATCAACAATAAAACTCATGACTTGAGATTCGGATACCAGGCGGGTACCCACAGGTATGTACTCAAAGCCTCTTTCCATAGATCGAAAATCATTTTTTACATTATTCTATATTATTCTATCACCATTTTCAGCGACTCTAAGTGGATTCATCCGAGTTCATTCATCGTTATCGTCACCGTTTCTAGCGTGCGAAGCGTTTTAAGGCTATTTCAGAATTCGGATTGGTCTGGGCTTTCATGTCGACAGCAAAAGAGATACATTTCGCAACAAATGCACATTTCGATTTTGACTTGTACTTTGTCGGGAATAGCAATGTAGTAGGAATTTGATGATGGCTGTAAGCTGAATCGCAAATAATTACTGCATAATTCAAGAGAGCATTTGAAAGCTGCATTATATATGCTATAATGATTTGATAAAATTAATTAGTTTAGCGGAAAAAATTTTTGCATCTCATGTTTAACATTTTATCAGCTAAAATATTGATTTTCTACATTGCCCAGTCTTAACTTGGAATTATTTTATTAAGCAAAATTTGCATTTCAAGTATATGTACAAATTAATTAAATTTGAATAAAATTAAGCTCTTTTGATTAATAAAATATAGTAAGTCTAACCTTAAAAAAAACTATTTATCTCTCATTCTTGATTTCTTGGCAATCTGAATTATTTCGTAATTTTTTGTAATATTTATGTAATTTTATGCAAATTTTTGTAATTTTTTGTAATACTTTTCAAGAACTTAAATTTTACGTTGATATGATTAGCATTTTTAGCGTTTGTACATGACTAAGAACAAGTAGGTGCAACAATTTTGTTGCTATTTCTAATGAATTTATCATTGAATGTTATTTTAGCTTTGTAATTTCTTTGTCTAATGAAACAATTGAAAAGAAGAAACCTAAGTCATATTTTGATATTCTCTTGCATAACACACAAGGTATTGGGCTTCTACTCCTTAAGACAGGATTGATACACAAAGATAAACTACAATTTACAAGAAACAATAACCAACAAACTTGTCTTAAATCAAGTTTCTGGGACAATAAAAATATTGTACATTATGATGATCTACATAGACTGTACCAGTGTCAGGACCTAATATATTTTTGCCATTGATGCGTGTCAAGACTTGCAAAAGAAAGGAAAGGATTGAAGAAACAAGAACAGAACAGGGAAGATGGATAACAGCAAGAGAGAAAACAAGAGAAATAATGGAATGCGAGTGTATTGACTTATATGTAAATGTGAATGTGTTTCGATTAATGACAAGAAAACACGATGAAATATAAAAGAATAATTGATGACCAGCTTGAACTTGATGACTAGCCTCATTCCCATTCGCTGATTTGTGGAGAGTCATCAAAAAAGAGAACAAATTCCAATTGGCTGATCAGTGAAGAGTCATCAGAATAACTTCCCATTGGCTAATCTGTGAAAGGTCATCAAGGTAAGAATGGAACAAAATCCCCATTGGATGTTTTCATGAAGAGTCACGAAAATAAGAATAGATCAATATCCCATTGGCTGCTTTTGTGAAGAGTCATCAGAATATATGAAACAGAACATAAAGTATAAGATATTCTGGAACATGCGAATCTAAGGCATTGTTGTAGTCCTAACAATGTGTCTTAGGACCATGATCCACTTATATATTGTAATGTTTGTTCATATAAGATTTCTTCGGGGAGTTATATTTATAGTTTGCTCTAATTTGTCTTGTATGCGCTTAGAATAAGTTGTAAGGTATTGACAAGATTTATTCTTGTCAATACATGAAACAAGACTAATATTTGCATTATTTGTGCAATATTTCTGTGTTCCTTATTTTTGCTCTGGCTTCTTGGATTTCATGTCAATGCAATTAGAAACTCTTGACAATAGAACAAAATGTATAACACAATCTTCTAACAAGGTGTTGAAAGATCTTTTCTATAGTATTCACATTGATTATTATAGTAATCACAGAACTGCATAAAATATTTTAAGTGTTAGAATTCTCAGTAAGAAGTTACTGAAATATGTCATCAACTTGTAAAAGTTCTATCTACAAGAGTTGAAACATACTAGAAGCATGATTTTTACTTTTTAGTTCCAGTATCATAGACAGAGCCTATATTAATGCCAGCAGTATTTATTTACTAATTACAGTAAAAGTTAAGAAGAGCATACCATGCCAATTTCTTATGTATTCATTTTATGTCAGGCATACACCAAGCAAAGACAAGAAATAGAATCAACGGTTAGATACTTGCAAAGGCTTATCCAATGCAGAATAAAAACAAGGGAATAATACTAGGTAATCAGGCAACAAGAGATTGAGCAAGGAAATGTGCACTTTATTATAGACGTTTTTGACAGTGAGTATTGAAAATAAAATGTAATATCAACAACTGGCTAATTTTGGACATATGCAATTGGTATTTATCAAACTACAAAACAATATATGTATACACTGGAATCTCTAGTACAAATCCTTAAGAATCGTCAATACAAATGAACTACGCATCAGTTATGTACGCACAACTATATCTGGTCAGGTCCTAACATTTTGCCTGTGACAAAGATTGAGCAAATGTGGGTTAGGATAGCTAAATCCTCTATCACCCATATTTTTTTCAAAACTACCAACCAATCATTGAACTTTTTTGAATTTATCTATATAGCATTTTGTATAGTACACAGGATCAATGTGAAGAATAGGAATTTTTCATTTGAGAGTGGCAGAGATAAAAACTTGCCTTCTCAAAAAAAAGCTATGGTTTTGCTACTGACTCATTTGCTAACTTTTAGCATTAGCCTTTGTTTGTAGTTAAAAAAATGCTGGCCTGAAATTGTAGAGCAGCATCTAAACAAGTTTGACCATGTCACACATATGGACTAGTATAATATATGCGCAAAGCTCTTTGACCTTTAGCATGACTTTATGTGGTACTTTGATTTAGTTCTTAACTTAAAGTCAAGTTAAGATGAAAGTTTAAAATTATAGTTAAGATTTAAAGTTGCCAAGCTGTTATAAAATGACTGATTTCACTTACCTAAAAGAAAACTTTCATCAGACAATGAAAAAAACTAATGTTTCTACTGCTACACTTTAAATTCACCAGTGTAGGAGGTTCAGCTTGATAACCAGTTATTTAGGTGAAAAACAATGTAATACTTTAGTTGACAAGAAAGGCAGTGAGCAGCTGTATAATTTATTCTATGTAGTTCTTTTTTTTGCCGCAATTTCATTTTGTCCCAATATTTGTATGCTGATTTGACATGAAGCCAAAAATGTTTGGGTGGCATTTTTAATCTTTGACAGTTCAAACTGAGACAAAGGATATTTGATGGCATATGGATGTATTGAAGTCCTCCCTATATGTATCAGTTTGAGTGATGATGAAAAAATTCTGAAGTTCTCAATAATTTTACATTTAAACCTGAAACTAGAACTGTTGACAATCTTAATCTGATTTCATTGTTCAAAGTTATTAAAGTTAAGTAATAACAGTATCTATTTTTTCTAATTTAATAGTGTTCTTATCATTCAGACCTATTCATGAATCCTCTACATGGTTGTTTTTTTACTATCTTTGCAACATTTCAGTTGTACTTTCCCTTCACTTTTTTGTTGCACTTTGGTAAAAGTTTTACTTCTGTTCATGTTATTTACAAGGAAGGCTCAATTCTGCATTGAGAAGTCTAACTTCTATAAAAGTAAACAAACTTATCATTTCTGTCAAGCGTACCTAATTAATTACAAGATCTGCCAACCAATATCCACACCGTCAATACATATAGACTCGTCTACCATAATGTTTACTTCATTTAATATTTTTTATGTTCTGTTCTGTGGATGCTATAATGCTGGAATTTCATAATCATCTCCTTGCATAAATACTCAAGTAATATCAAACTCTTGATAACTAATTTCTCATATTTGCCATAATATCAAATTTAGTTGCATTATAAGTAACAGAAATCATGCAGCACAATAAGTTCAATGATATAATCATTCTGTACATAAGATGTTGCGCTTAAAATTTCAATTTTGAGTTTATATATATCCAGCAAAGATAAGTGTACTTTTCTATTAGTTGAGTGTTAAGAAGCAACCACAAAAATGTAATACAAACAATGCAGTTCTTGTAAATATATATGCAACTTAATTTGTGTTGTTGGAAGTGATTAAATTTCACAGCAACACACCAATTATTATAGCCCTACCCATCGCCACAGCTCAAGGATACCTGATGTGGCCCTAATTCTCCATTGTGTACTTGATGATAGACATAAAATTCTGTAAAATTTCCGCAGCTACAACGGAAAAGTAGAACTAACTTTTTAAAGGATTAATTCCTAACATTGAGACAGTGCAGTAAAATTTTAGTAGCCCACTGCCATCGAGGATTTTTTTAAATCCTCAATTTTAGCAGGGCAAATGAAAAAATTAATTTGCAATAAAATACCGAAAGTAAAAATCATACTTTTATGCAATCGTAACAAAGCTTAATTTTCGCTCCTACTTAACCTCAACAAATATATGCAACAATCAAGTAAACAGAAAGTATAGTACATGTACATATGCCAAGGTCAAAATACAAACATTCATCCATAATATTTACAGGTCCTGTTTAAAAAAAACATGAGTTAATTGTACAAGTGAATTTCAGCCTAAAAAGAAAAATATATCTATGTAAATGAAGGCATTCATTACAAGTTACATGTATACCGCTAAAACTGAAAGACTGGACTCAAACTGTGTTGGACGTTCTTTATTTTTTATAGATATTTGTGGGCTATATGCTACATATTAGTTTATAACCCTTTTGGCTCCAGTGACAAAGTTATCTTATATGCAAGTTTTTTTTCACAAACTATACTAATTTCAAAATATATTCAGTAGCTTACATAAAATTGATATGTACACATAATAGCCTTGCGAATGGAGATACATCCATCAGCAGCACATGAAGCACAACGCACTGAACTATTCGATGTAACAGATATTAACTACCTAAGAGAATCATCGATAATGTTTTGCTTAGTAGATTTGATATGATGTAATTGCATTTGACAAGATTATATTAAAATATCTAGCAAAGAAATAATAATTGGATGAAATCTCCACTAAATTCGATAAAAATTAACCAATCCAAATGCATGTTGCGGATATATATTATCCTGAACACACTCTTTACACTTTTGCTGATTTTGAAAAATTTTATGCGTGATTTTAATGTGCCAGCAAAATTTACACTTTTGCTGATTTTGAAAAATTTATGCGTGATTTCAATGTAACACCAAGAAGTAACTAAATGGTTTCTTTTTTTCGTATCAGTGGTGATCTAGTTCTGTTAAAAAGATAACAAAAAAATTTGAGCAACTATCATTGGCATCGATACAGTTTCTGGAGAAACAGGAGAGGAGGAAAAAAATATTTTTCATAGAACAGGGTTGAATTCAATTAGCATTGAAAATACAAGTTCTTTTCCTGTGCAATAGTCTGCTTTGAACCGAGGCCGTCGCAAGGACCAAAATGTCTTCATATCAACTGAGAAATTAAACCAAAATGAATTGATTGAAAAGAGTCCTAGCGTCCAGCGGCGCTTATAGTATTGTCTTCTTGGGCAATAGCAATTAGGTAGGCAATTGCAGCTGTTAAAGCCCTATACGGTGGAAATGTGAAATGTGAATTACATTGCTAATATATGATGGGAGATGATAACTTAAAATATCATTCCTGTCGTGTGCAATGTCAACGTCGACCAGATAGCCTAGAGCGCCAATTTTCATCGTTTTGCATTCTAAAATTAAATCCATTAGTGTTTGAGAATCATCACCGTGAGTCGACGGACTTGCGTATTCTTGGTCTCTAGCTGGCATCATTTGACTTTCTGTTAATAGTGTTATTGAATTTTTGGAAAGATTCTCATAAAATTGTTTTGGTTGGCCGAAGAAATATTTTTTTCAGATAACATGCTTTCAAAATTTCTAGATTATAAAATTTCGACGTACTTCTCTTTCTAGTCAAGAAGCAAACGTCATAGCACACCACGTGAGTATAATGGACTTCAGCAGCAGCTTTGCATATAACTGAAAATAATGCATAAACCAATAACCATTAAACTAGCACTAAATTTATCATAAGCGTTGCGGTCGTTCAGGGTTAGTTAGATTTCTGTGGTTTTACTGTGGAATGTTCGAGTAGCGAATCAGATTCTGTCATTTTGTTTCTTTATGCACATTTATGGTCTTGACATGATGCTTGGCGTAATATATTTTGAATTGTCATCTATTTGTTAATTGACAGGAATAGCCAAAAGATAAGTAGGTTCTCACAGTAGCAATTACACGCACCTAATTCATTTTCTAAATATGCTACATTCTGACTATTATTCAAGCAGTGAAGGTTTGCTAAAGACAATTGAAATCAATTCATTGGACAAAGAGGCTTTGTGATGTGATATTTATTCATTTTAAATTTTATTTTTCCTACTTTACGAATTTGAGTTTCTAGCGATTCTTCCCATCTTGAATAGGAGATTTTATTCAATGGGACATTCTTTCAATAATATATATTTTACATAATTTTAATTCTTTTCAGAACCAAATATCTTGCTCATACATTCATTTCATCTTCAGCCACATCATTTTTCCAAATTATAAGGGTCCATTACATGCATTTACGGATACTGAAGAATGACGGGCAAAAAAGAGAGTATGCATAATCATTTGTTACACTGGTTCGAAAAATTTTGCGCTGCTTAGATAAGCTAATTACTATGTATTCTTTCTACCGTGCTTATCAGCTTATCTCTCTTATCGTGTATGTTCCTTTTTTTATATCATGTATTTACGAAAACTATCAAAAGGTGCCAATTACTTTTAGCAGCACGCACATATATAAATATAAGTAAAGCAGCTACTAATAAACATAAAGCGTATCAAGATATAATATTTGTTGCGAACAATTAGCATGACAGCTGATAATAGCTCTTAAAATTCGTGATGGAATTTTCAGCAAAAATGCATTCCTCTAAAGTATATTAGGCACATGGAAGGCCGACTGATGCATAATTTTATTGCATTAAATTTTCGAGTTCCACTCCAATGATACGTATAACAGATGGCTAGCAAAAAAGTAAAATGGGCACTCACTTGCACAAAAAAAAGAGAAAATCAAACATGTAAAGTTTGCATCTTCATGCAGTTTGTGATTTTACAATTATGGTGAAGTACAACGACAGGTTATTGATTGAAATTAATGAGCAAAATTTCAAATTAAACCTCCAAATCTAGCTGTCTACAACTCTACAGAATGTACAACTTTATAAGTACGTACACCTTTAAATAAAATATTACAATGCAAAAAACAGATATCTGGTTAGGGTGCCAAGAGAAATATCTACAGGCATATTATGCAGGGCCATGCTTTCACGTCAAACTTCCTGGTAAAAAATGAAATTACAAATTATATAGCTTACTCAATCATTTTATAATAAGCAATGTCAGAAAAGGCATTTGAGGAGCTTTAAATGTTTGTAGTTCTAAAGCTAACTAGCAACGAATACCTATCATTTCCGCTAGTTTCAAATCAAATTTTGTATAGTAAATTTATTCTAGAACAATTTAGTTCAATGTTAGAATGATTTGCTCGTTGGTTAATTACCTGGACTCTTCTGCTGTTGAAAAGGCTATATAATAATAGTTACAAATTTGATACAACTGGATTGGAGCTATTTACAGATGCACTCTCGCGTGACTGGCGCCATTTCTTTAAATTAGAATTCAGCGTGTCTGTCCATAGAGTCATTTCACAAAATTCACCAAACATAGATATACAAGGATGGACAACGTACTCAATGAAGTCGCATTGGCTCTTAGGTTGATCCTGCATCATAGAAAACGATTCATTTACGTAAGGGACACTATATTTGATAGGAATGCTATAATAAAATCCTTCATCCAAATAATTGAACAAAACACATAAACCTATAATACAAAACATGGCACATTCACAAATGATTGAGATTAACCTGAAAATTAACCTTTAATATTTACGTATACAGTAATCTAAACAGTTTTAAATGAGTATGCCCACCTTTAAAGATCTATCACATAGTGGTGATATAGGCAAACCTTGCTCTTTTTCCAAATCACCTTGACTGAAAAATTCTTCTTCGATCAAATCACTCCATCGTGTATGAACTTGCCATGGTTTAGATGGGTGAGAAACATCGGCTACCTGGTTTTATAATATTAGTCATACAATTAGGCCTCAAAATTTAAATACCAGTAAAATTAGGCATTGAAGTTTAAGCCTAAACCTATGGCAATATAATTTAGAATAGCTTAATGAATACCTTAAGAATAATCTGTAGCAGAAGCATCTGATTTTTAGGAGTTTCCATGACCTATAAAGAGAAATGAACTATATAACTAAAATACAGATCAAATAGTAGAAATCAAACAATAGTATACTTTTTGAAAACTGAAAATTCATTATAGCCTAAGATTACCTTTGATGAAGCAACTGCGTTTTGAAATTTGCTTGTGTAGTCATATGAAAATGCTAAATCAGTAGCTAGAATACATTTTATAAATGCCATCCTGAATGCCTGAAAAATTTAAAGTTCATTATTTACCCATTGAAAAATAACTATCAAAATATGCTCTTACTTTTATATCTTCCTTTTGCCAATTCTGCAGTATGTTGTACTGCGGATCCATCAAAACTCGATAGGCTTCAGAAGCGTGCATATTCTCCAGCACGCTAGAGTCATTGTATACAATTGACATATCATCGAACCGAGATACCAGGTAGTTGTTGTTTACACCAGGATGTCGATAATCGTGCATTACAGCTGCCAATATAAGACTAGTATGTAAGGGAAAAATAATTCTAATTATGTATCTGAAAATAAAAAAACAAATGGATTGCTTGCTACTTTAAAAATATATAGTATGCTACAGAAAATTGCCAAATTGAAAAAACAGTAAAAAATGAGTCATTTCATTGAATATATTAAAAAGCATACTTTCATTTTCAAGCTATTTATTGTAAAAAGTGTGGTACATAGGGAAAATGAAAGAACATTGATTCAACATCATTTGCTTATTTGTTATATTCAATGAAAGAGTACCTAAAAGCATTGATTCCTTGAAGCTGCTGAGCAATCAGACCAACTTCGCAAAAGTGAGATACAGTTAAAGCTACATCAGCAGCATGCAAGTGCGTATGGTAGTGGTTTGGCTTCAACATTGACACAAAATGAGAACAAATGAGAAAAAGGATTACTGAACTGAAAGGTTGTGATTGAAAAACAGTACCTTTGCAGGGTTAAAGCAATAGGTTCTCTCCACATAAAGTAAAAAATTGCTGAGTTTTTCCATAGGTATATTGAATGCCTGCATAGTAAAATTAAAGTCTAAGCCTTGCCATCAAAAAGAGAATGTCTTCAAATGTATTTGTTCATTTTATTTTACAGTATAACTTAACAATCTATAACGACATGGATATATGCATATTTTCACCATATTTTTATTGGTACTAATCCACAGTAGCTTGATATATACATATAAAATTTATTACATAGTACATAAAAAAAATGTACTTTCCCCCGAAAAATTGAAGTGCATAAAAATCATCATTCCTGAGAACCACAGAGAATGACCTTCACTATACTTTTCCAAATCAAAAACATTAAAATCCCATTTTAGGAACTGTTGATTTGCTAGGATCTCACGAATTCGCTCCATACTTTCAGGTTGAAGTCCAGGCAACATTACCACCTTTTATAACAATAAACAATAAGTTCTTCCATGGTAAAATAATGAAACTGTAGAGAAATTAAAGTAAAAATGGGCATATTTGAATTGTATAACATTAAATTGTTTGACGTTTATACCTTTTTTGACAGTGGTGTTGATCTTGAGCCTTCTCGGAACAGCACCTCTCGTAAATCTAGCAATGATACACTTAAAGGGTCTTTGTAATATTCGCTTCGTTCTATTCTCTTTTTTACAAGTGACTGTCTCCTTCTCATGGATCCATTTAAGAACTCAAATGTATTTTCATCATCATTATGCTTGGGTGACCCTACTTCATCATCACTGGATTTGTTCTCGTCCGCCTCAGCTGAGTCGCCGTGTGCAGTCTTTTGTGCCAAACGAAGATAATTCAGATTTGCCATGTTCATTTTCACTTTCTTCCAGTTTTTTACTGCTCTTACTCTTGGATTTACAACTGGAATCTGAAGAATATTTTGAAGGTAATCAATAGTTCCGTTATCTCCAGTGGGCGTTCTTACTGAGTTGGATTTTAACACATGTAAATTATCCGGGTCAGAAAGCAACTTTTTTACTGTTTTCAGGTGACGCGCCACATTAGCATTAGCATGAGTGATGTTGGCATCTGCATTTGAGCTCAACTGAATGGCATTGTTTAGAAGGCGCACTGTGCGTTGATAAGGAGTTTCAAGGTCATTATAGAGATCACATTCATCAGAGCTTTCAAAACCAACATAGTCAGGTGGCTGTTCTTTTGGGTCAGTTGTAGTACCAGCAATGCTACATTCGTTTAAAGTTGCAGTAGTATCAGTTGAAGATAATGGAACTGTATTTGTAGATTGTACTGGGGAAGTAGAAGTATGGTTTTCCAAGTCTGCACTCTCCGGCACATAATCGAGCTGCGATCGACAATCTCGGCGAGAGAAATATACATGATATGCAAGTAGGGCAACTTGAACTAACAAAATCACTTGAACCATCAGTAATAAAGAACCAAGTCCAACTCGAAAATCTTTTTCTCTAGAACCAGAATAACCTTCTAGCGCAAATAGTGCAACAGTCAACATGAAACTGATAGCGATCAGAACTCCTTGAAAACACAAAAATATGAGCATCGGCTTTTGATTGGTAGTCAACAGAGTTGTTAGTTGAATTTTTTTATAACTTTCTGTGCTCGGACGTTGAAATTCCGAGGAGGAAACATTTGATCTTATACTGCAGCCCCTTCCTTTCTTAATACAGATATTCCGATCTGTACTGTTTTCACGACTGTATAAATCGACGTTAATGTCTGGGCTTTCAGCGTGCACCTTAAACTTATAGTCAGTATGAATTGGCGGGAGTGTCGATGAAATTAATCGTTTCCTAAAGTTCAAGCGGATATAAATATAAAATTAACTGCACGCACGCAATACCTATATATCTCATATTCAAAAATTCACAAATTGCTATTATTTTCTTGAATAAATGAGCATTCAAGTTTAAAAATACCAGACATTTTCAGTCAATGGGATTAAATTGAAAGTAATGTAGTTCATGGAATAGCTTGTGGAGACAATATGTAACTCACCGCGTTCGTTCTTTCGAGCTTTTTGTTTCATTGGTATGAACTAATCCAGCGCCAAGTTCTACATCTATCATATTTAGAAAGTAAATAGAAGCTTTTTTATTGCCAGAATGTAGTCGTGATCTATAGATGTTTGAGTTGGATCGATCAAAAACTAGTCGACATGCCAACAATAAATTCAAAAAATGTCTTCGAACCGAAGTAAGCCTTTGGATGATTCCCTTTACTAATGCTCAGATATAATCATAAGCTCAAGGTCACACTAGAAATCAAAAATAGCCTAAAGCAGTTGAATACGAAATGAATGAGCATCGTACGATAGCATTGAATTATACTTCGCTTTTTCATGTTTGTGATTTAGTTTATGAACAAGTTTAGCCGTTACGTAAATATAACGGTCACCCTGTGATTTGTCGACCATAAGGATGACTAAAAATTGAATAAAATTTCAGCGACGAAGTGTAAATTTTAGGCAGCTTCTGATAAAAATTTCCTCGGGCACTATCTTATTGAGAGATTTTATTAGTTTATTCCCTCGCATAATATTTTCTCTTTGCTCATTATTCTTTTGGGCGGGCATCACTACCGTATCAAAATTTCTATTTCAACGAAAGTGGTCCACACAATATGAGCCTAAGAGCAGAAATTCCAGAGTTTTTCACAGTGGATATCCACACTGCTGCAAAAAATGTAGGCTCAAAATTGTGCAAGTTAGTTCTTTTAGCGTAGAGATTAAAAAGCTTTGCTGCTGAATATAGAATGACATGGATGCTGCTGCTAAATTCTTTGAAGAAGGAGGGGATCCCAATGTACGGCTTTCAATAACACGATTCTTTAAAGTATAGCTTACTATATTTGAGAGTGCTGCAGGTCCGCTGTCGTATGAAAACTATAGCGCTACATCGAGCAGCCTTCTATGGACATATTCGTATGTGTGAATTTTTGATTAAGAAAGGTAGCGACATCGAGGTAAAAATTCGACACTTTAATTAGAATTTAAAATTAATTTTCTCGTGTTCATGTTCAAAATATTTTCAAAATGCTTAGGCTTGTGATCCTCATGGCCAAACACCACTTTTCTGGGCCAGTAGAGCTGGCCACATTGAGATTATACAATTACTGCTTAAGTCCGGCGCTTATATCGATGCTAAAGATAAGAAGGTCAGAAAATCTTGGCAACACAACTTTTTTTTCCGTTGTCACGACCTATGAGAAATTATAACTCTCTTGGGTGGGAAAGTATATATTTGTGCTTGGTACTGGGAAGTCAATTGGTCTCCAAAGTTCAGCTAGTACGAACAAATATATGAAATTTTCTTTTTTGTTTAAACAGGATCGATCTTCATTATTTGTAGCTGCCTACTATGGTCAAGTGCGCGCAGTAAGTTTTTTAATTGAGGCTGGGGCTAAAAAGAATTATCTCGACAATGAAGGTAATGAGGTTGGCGAGACTTACATAGATTCTGTATCCAGTATAGACAGAGCCGCCATTGAAGCCCTCTTGCGATAAATATGATATATTTTGATTCTATCCGTAATTATGTAGTTCATAGTTGGTTATTTGATTCATTCGAATATACGCAAGCATCTGCTCTTAAATTTACAAAGTAAATATATCTCAAGCTAAGAATTTGTAGACTTCGACAAGCACGGTATTAACATTGACCAAAATACTCTCTTGAATATATTGTTACAGTGACAGCTCCAAATTAGCTCATAAAATATTTGATAGTTTGTAGCGTCTTCTAAAATAGATTTTTAATTTTTTTTATGACCTGCTTCATATTTATTTCAAAATATCGAATAGAACAATGCTAGAATGAATAGTATGATTGAAATGGTAGTCTATTGAGTGCTGTGCAGAACGTTACTATTTTTTTAAATGCCTAGAATGCAATTTATCAGAATTCCCTATATATTCAACAAAGCCTTTATTAGAAACAAAAGAAAATAGGCTCTGCACTTCACCAATGGCATATAGAGTATTGAATTTTGATTTCCATCACATGAGTTGGAATGGACACTCCCTCCAGTAAAAAGAGATTAAAATATTTCTATTATCGCATTTTGCAATAACATAAGCTGCATGCACAAATATTATGAGTATGAATTGGCTATATAAAAGTCACTGCAATTGCAATGCATTTTATACATTATTAGTTATAAGATCTGCTTCGCATGCTTATGTCTAGACAGCAACTTTTATAGCAGCATCAATACATTTGCTTATTAATGCAATGCAGACTACACCAGAACCCCCTCCACAGGCTAGCCATAATAGTGGACAATTTTCCGATATCATTTCTCCTTCCATAAGCTTAACAGAATGCACCAAAGCGTCAAGAGGGGGACGAGCACTGTAGTAAGCTGGCAAAGGATTCCGATGATCTCTAGAGGTACAAGATATGTGGCAGGTAATTACTGGCCCTGTTTCACTATCAGCACACCCTTCGGCATCAAATTCAAATCGAATAGGAAAAAGAGAGGGTTTAGACGAGTCGAATCCAAATAATTTTTTAGCTCTAGCCAACTGAGTTTTGGGGAATCTTGGCGCATAACGTATGCATGAATATGCCATCAAACCAACTTCAGCATCTGGTGTTGCAGCGACTGTAATAGCATAGTTTTTGAAAATACCAGTATCTACGCCCCATGATGCATGTTGGGGTATGAATGAGGGAAGAGTCAAGGCTCGCCATAGTGGAGCTAATGGTCTTTTGTAATGAAAAAAATTCAAGTATGGTGTATCCATCTGACTAAAGAAAAGTCCATGTTTGAATGGGTCCCATGCTAGGCCAGTACCAGTTCGAGCCTTGCTCGGAGGTAGCATTGAACGACCAGAATATGGATCTCGAGCATCCCACATACATAACTGTTCATTATATCCAGCAGATGCAAACATATAGCGTTCGTATGGGTTCCAACTCACTGATCGCACGCAGTCTCTACCTTGATTTCCAGATACACACTTGGAAATACTAATGTAATGGGTCCACAGTTCTAATGGAATCGGAAAATGTAAGGGGATTTCAGAAAATGAAGGAAGACGCCATGAACAACAGCTACCATCTGAAAGTCCAGTGAGCAACAGGGAAACATCGAAAGGGTTCCATGCGGAGCAAGTTATGATTGAATCGTCAACTTCTGCAGTAAACAAAGGTGCAATGCACAGTATCTGATCAGTTTCGGCAGCTCCACATGCATTCAGAGAGGGGCAAAGATAAATACGCAAGATTCCATCAGCACAAGATACAGACAATAAGCCGATGGGTGCATCTTTGCTTGGCTGTCGTCCAGCATCCGGGATAAAATCAGGAGCCCAAGCAACAGAAAAAACACGCCCTCCATGATGTGGTATAGCATACAATAGTTTTGCGGTTGGCCTCTGAGTTGACAACTTCACTTCCCAGATCGAAACTAAGTTCGGTGATGATGATGGTACTCCTAATATAGTGCCTGGTATACCATACTGATTTACTCGACGAGGTTTGCCTGGCTGCAAAGGTCCGTCAGTACCTACTGCTAAATATAAAGCACCATCATGACTTTGGTAAGTGTCCATACTCCAAATCACGCCAGCAGCATTGAGATATATTTCTGGTGCATTCCTTTCCGATAAAAATACATAACCTTCTAACGGTGGGAGAATAAATGAAAATGGAATTTGCTCCCCCAGTTCTTCTTGTTCATGCATAACATTGATAGTCACTGGAGCAAGAGGAAGTGGAATAGGTGGTACTTGAGACGTACCCCATTCTAAAAATGATCGCAATGGCCCATTTGGAATTATCAACTGCATTGACTCGAAAAAGGGTAATGTACGCCAGGAAATGGCTTCTTTAGGTACCATATCTGGTGCTTTCATGCGTGACGCTCTCGAAACGCATCTCTAGATAATGCAAAAAACAACTTAATTTAATTTAGGGGTTGAGCATACAGCGATAATCGTTTATATCAAGATTTGATATGTGGAACATTGAACTATACGAATAAAAAAAGTGATATGAACTTACCTCAATTGGTTTTGTTGAGATACTTTTACATTTATGTCGATTGAGACTAGGTCGTGTCTTGAACTCTTTACTACATTTTTTACAATTAAAGTTGAACTCTTTCTCTGAATCAGATTCTACGAACGACCCTGCATCATTATCATCATTTCCATCATCTTCATTTCCATTCCCATCACCATCAGCTCCACCTATCTCGTTCTGCACCTTTCTAAAATGCAGTAATTTTCTTCGAGATGGCAAATTTCTTGATTCTGATTTCTATTCAATAAATTTCAAAGCTTCACTTAGAGGAGTAAATTTTATGAAGGCACATAAAAAATTTCAGCAATCGTTTTCAAATGCAGTAATAAACTAACCTTTAATTTCTCTGCAGATGAATCATTGCTTAATGCTTTGGGAGTAGACTTTCTAGCAGACATTTTTTCGCTCTTGGTCTCAGTAGAATCAACATGCTGAGGTTTACTTCCCTGCAATCGATTTCTAGGCATTTCAGAACTGGCATCAGGAATGCTTACTTTTGGACTCTGAATGTTTCTCACCTGCAGCCAAGAATCCAATAGCGTTTCTTGTGATTTGAAGCCACGTTTTTTGGGAATATCAGGTTTAGGTAGCTCGACTTCTGTTACAGATTGAATATTTTCTCTATGAAGGCGATTCAATTTCAGTTCTGAATCGCGCAAAATTGGAGATTGTCCAAATTCGTCGTTTTGGCAAGTAGAATCATTAGCGGCTGCAACAGTTTCGCCAGTTTTCAACAATTCTGGTGTTTTAATTTTTGGCTTTGGACCGCGTTTTTTCGGTATTTTATATTCAGAAACATGAGGAGGCATGTCGACATGATCGGACTGCTTTATTGAATTGGCTTGAAGTTCTAATTTTCGGTTCATCAATGTTTGGGTCTTCTTCATTTTGGAGTTAATAAACTGATCATCGATGTTACCAGGCGTTCTCTTCCGTCCTCGCTTCACTTGATTAGCTGTAATAGAAATGTGTGGAAGAACGACCCCATCTTTTGTATCATCGAAGTTACGATTTTGTGCTACTTCATTATCAAGCTGTTGAATACCACTTCCGCCACGCAAGTTTTCTCTCTCGCGAAAGGCATTTCCGAAAGCTGATATTGTACTTTGCTGTTCTGCAACTTGAATCTTTTTCTTCCGACCACGATTTGCTGGTTGATTAGGAGCTATGACTTCTTCAGTTTTACATGGCTGCCCCGATGAATCGTCAGTAGTAAAAGTTTCTGCTGCTTCTTGTCTTTCGTTTTCAGTAATTTGAGCTTGATGAATATCCATTGTTTGAAAAACAAAAAATCTCTCTCGAATCAGAGGATCGATGCGCTCTGTCGCCATAAACTTATCAACACATTAATAAATTTCATTACTGGTCTGGGTGACTATCATTAAAACCCAGTCTCAAAATGACTTTTGATTGTCTTAACAAGTTAAACATCATATTCGATATAGCACATTTTGTTCAAATATTGCATGCAAGCTTATTTGGTACATCATTTGCATACAAAACTAAATCTGATATCAGTAGCAGCAAATTGTCAAACCTGCACAACTACTAAGTATTAGTTGAATGGGCTTTCCATAATATGAATGGGGAAATCAGCTAAATTTGACTGTGTTGGGATTAGGATTGTGTTTTCTGATCAATTCTTAATTGACATTATCAAACGTGGTTACAGTTACGTTCTTAGCATGAATAAAATTGAAAAGTTTTGAAGTGATTTTACCCCAACAGTAATCTACACATTGGATAGTCAAGACAATTTGTTAATTCTAACTGCATCTCAAGTTTTCTTGATCATGATATCAAACAGCATTATCAATTTGGTCACAGATGCTTCTTTGCATTAGAAAGGCATTAGAATAAACACATCCATCACAAAATAAAAAAGGATATAAAGTGTTTACTAAAACAATAATCATTGAAAATCAATTTTTTTTAATTTTGCGAATGTGTTCATTTAGGAGTTTCATAATTTTCTTTTTTAGACATTTTAAATTGTTGTGATCTCTAACTGCAACCTTTCAAATTGCTCAAAAAAATTAATATTAACAGAAACAAACAAATGAGTGCATTTTATTTGATTGTAGTTGAATGCTATAAACTTTTTTGCAAGCGCAAATTCAGTTGCCACGGACATTACTGCATTTCTAATGTAAAGTTTAGGCAATTATTACTTTCAATGTATTTTTTTCAAGCCAATAGCTTTTTTCCAAACAGTATAATGTGCGCTAACTGTGGCTAATTTTACTGATATGTGAGGGGTAGACAAACACTCCAGCAAATCCATGTAAGTTGCACAAGACTGCCAAGAGGCAACAAGGGCAATTTTCTGTCTAAGATTTTACAAAGAAAAACAATTTGTAGGTATGGCACATTGTTAGGAATTAACTTGTTAACAGTTAAATTTGTTATAGCTATAGAATTCTGTTCTGTGGCAAGTCATTGTTTTGTATATTGGAATTCTAAGTTAATGGCAAGTCATTGCTGGACTTTGGTGATGGGCTAAGTTTAGGGTTTGTGTGTTGCTGTGAAGTATGTTCACTTTCAGCAACACAATTTATGTTTTTGTAAATATGCTCTTTGCCCCAGTTTTGAGTCTTGTTTGAAAGACATTTGTAACACACATGGAAAGTGCATGTGTATGTGAAGTTCTGTGAAAAGCTTTGTTGGACTCAATATTTCCAAATGACTGTATTAATCCAGAAGCAAATGTCTTGTTGCCCCAAGAAATACAGATTCAGTAGAACTATTTTTGTGTTGGACTTACAAAAAATATTTTGAATATTTCATGTTACATATTCAATTTATTGAGAACTTAAATTTAAGATTGAGATTCTATAAGACAAACATGGTATACACTGATAAAGAAAAAAATGACATGATTTTTTGAAAGATACGATTGATGAAATACAGCTTTTTTACTTTGTAACTGTTTTAAATAGTGTAGAGCCTTTAAACACTTGTATATTTCAACAAAACAATTGCATCAAAATAATAATTAAATGCAATTTAGAGCATAGTATTGAAATGTCATGTACATTTTGTATTTCTGTAAATTTTCAAACCTAAATTTCACTGTAATATACACTGACAAATGACTACTACAATTAAATTACAAAAAAAGCAATTTGAATGTAACTGATGTAAGAAATAGTAGCATGGTAAAAAATGAAGTTCTACTCAAAAGATCACAAAGATAACTTTATTCTTTGATTAATAAATTGTTAAAATCTAGTTACACCGTTTACTAAAATCTGCATGTTTTGCATAGTTCTTGCATGTAATTATGCATGTAGTTGTAGTTGGCTGTATTTGATTAGATTAGATATAATTGAACTTAGTCTTTATACTTTGTGGTATTTTTGCTCACTTTCAAAAACATGCATAATATATATGACTTATTTTTTTCATCTGTATTTTGCCTCCTGCTGCTAATATCATTCTTTTAATATATCTTTACTTTTGTTTTCCTGGTATGTAACTTTATTTGTTCCTTATTTTGCATATGTATTGCAGTTTTTCATAAGAACATGAATTCTGACCAGTTTTTTGACAAATTTGCTGTGATGCACAAAAACCATTATCTTGCAGCAACAGTAAAAAGATGCTTTGACTTCAAAACTCTGTTCCTGTTGAGACAATATATACAAGACAAAGTATAGTGCAAGCTAGTATAACAAACAATATATAAGCAATAGTAAACCATAGTATAGATGAGTTTATTAGGTACACTATGAAATTGCATTGTGTCTTCTTAATGTTTGTCTAGCAGCACTACAAAGTAGCAGTGTATTATAGATAAGAGAATTGATTAGATGTTGCAAGGAACTACAAATTGGAAAGGGAAAATATGGCTTGGGCAGTTATGTAATTGCAGGGTTGTCTAAATGGATGTTCAAGACAATATTGAAAACATTTAATAGAAATATTGGTAGAGAAGTACTCAGAAAATGCAGTTGAAGTTTTGAACGATTGTTTGCAATGGTAATGATAAATATTTGGTGAATTAGGATTTAAGATAATATTGGTGATATTAAGACTTGCAAAGAAAAGGATGGTGTTAGAAAAAAAGCGATCAGAACAATGAAGATGGATTAACAGCAATAGCAAAAGAGGAACTAAAGAAAACAAATATAAACAAGTTTATTAACTTCTGTGCTTTCATTAATGAATGAAAATATAAGAAATATAAATTATTTATGATTAACTTGAACTAGATGACTAGATGTATTCCTATTAGTTGATTTGTGGAGCTTTATAGAAATATATGGAACAATATAGAACGTGGGTCTGAAGGATAATTGCAGTTCTAACAGGTGATTTGCAAGAGTGATATTGGGGTAGACTTTTATGCAGATAATGGTAAGGATAATATGAGAAAGTAATATTGTGACAGTTCTGTCATCCTGCTTATGAAACTGGAAAGAGATAAAAGTGGCAGATACAGAACTTTTTTTGTGTCAGAATCTAATCTGTTTTGCCGTGATCTGTTATCAAACTGTGACTCTATGGACTTAATTCGTCTTATATGTGTATCCTTGTAAAGTACATTTTCTTAGAGAGTGCTCTCATTAGTGTGTTCTCACTGTGAAGAAATAGAGGAAAACAAAGCGCAAACAACAAAATAAATGACAAACACAACACAATAGTTATAGTATGTAAT